>SZWC01030863.1:6034-17299 GCA_023375785.1 Penium margaritaceum | reverse complement strand
GAGCTGCTTGCGAGGATGAGCTTCGCGCTATCCGAGGGCACGGTGTCTACGAGCTGGTCGACCTTCCCCCTGGGAGGAAGGCGATTCAGGTCAAGTGGGTCTTTCGCAAGAAAGTGAAGCCGGATGGCTCACTGGAACGCTACAAGGCCCGCTTGGTCGTCAAGTGGTTCTCTCAGATTGAGGGAGTTGGTTACACTAACACCTTTGCCCCTGTCGGCCGCATGACCTCAGCACGAGCTCTGTTCGGTGTAGTAGCTCAGCATGACTGGGAACTACACCAGATGGATGTGAACAACGCGTTCCTCCATGGCTCTTTGGATGAGGAGATCTACGTGGCTCAGCCACCTGGCTTTGAGGACGGTGACAAGGTCTGGCGCTTGTGCAAGTCCTTGTACGACCTCAAGCAGTCTCCACGGTGTTGGAACCGGGAGGTCACTGGCACCTTGACTCGCGCAGGATACGTACAGAGCGAGGCAGTCCCCTCACTCTTCATCCTACCGACACCCGAGCGGTTTACCGCCATCCTCGTCTATGTTGATGACCTTCTGATTGCGTCTCCTTCGCTGGAGGCCGTGAAGGAGGCCAAGGCTGTCCTGCAGACCGCCTACAGGATGAAGGACCTCGGTCCTGCATCGGTGTTTCTTGGTATGGAGATTGTGCTAGATCGTAGACATCGGACACTGTTGCTGCATCAGGCCCGATACGCACGAGTCGTGGGGGAGCGCTTCAGCGATCTTCTTGGTGCAGTGCCTACTGCTTCCACACCACTCACACCTGATGGGCAGGATGCCCTGAAGGTGGATGACCCTACACAGCTGGGGGAGANGGACTCTGCTTTCGTCGGCAGTGTTCGGTGGTCCTTGACGGCTACACTGACAGCGACTGGGCTTGGAGTCCCGACGGGCGCAGTCGCACTGGCTACGTGTTTCTGCTCGGTGGTACCGCTTTGTCTTGGCGAAGCGGGAAGCAGGGCTGCATCGCACGTAGCTCGTCGGAGGCAGAGTATGTGGCTTTGGGGGTAGGGGCTGCTGAGGCAGTTTGGCTGCAGCACTTGTTTCTTCAGCTTGGGCAGTCAGTACCCGCCATTGTGTTGCGTTGCGACAACCAGAGTCCTCTTGCCATCGCGGAGAACTCTGGTGCTTTTCATGCTCGCACAAAGCACATTGCGGTTGAGCATCAGTTCGTTCGTGATCTGGTGGAGCGACGCGTGATCTCCATCATGTGGGTTGGCACTGACTTGCAGCGAGCTGATTTCTTGACGAAGGCACTTGCCCGCGGGAAGTTTCTGGTGGCCATTCGTTCTGTTGGGCTTCGCCCCGTGCGTGACAGTGGTTGAGTGTGGGATGTACGTTGCCGTCTCATCTGTCTGTGTCACTCACTATGTGGTTGTACCAGTGCTGCACGTGTATGGACATGCGTAGCATCGGGTCATGGGGGAGTGTTGTGCTTTGTGCCGTTCCTGTACAGTTTACTGTGACTACTCGGCCGTGTCCATACTCGTGCAGATAACTGAGGCAGGCGGCCCTGGTGACACCGGCGTGACGACAGGCGGCGGAGTACCCGTCTGGAGCTGACCGACCACTGTTCCATAGCTCAGATGTCACCGGGACTCCTTGCTGTGCCTTCTACGTCTTGCAGGCGCCTTTCGGCGGATTGGGCATGAGGCCCATTTGCATGTTTTTGCATTGTATACTCGCTGTCAGTCAATGGATGCATGCATGTGACCAGTCGTTGCGTGCGTCTTTTGATTCTGCACGTCTAGGTTCAGACGGCGTAGGATTCTGACATGTGTGCACAGAGTTATGGCCAAAACAGTGTTTTTGGGCCGGTTTTAGGACAGCTCTTGGCCTGCCGCGTGCGACACCCGCCGTGCGCCGCGGCAGGTATTTATGCCCTGGACCTGTCAGTTGTCATTTCTCTCTGCATATGCTATATTGAAGCATTCTGACACTTTGACTTGTGTCTCCTAGCCAAACCCTTGCCGTTGTGTGTACGACCTGTGACTGTCGTCACCGTCTGACTAGGCACTGACGCTCGGTCAGCGGCCGTGTTGCTAGGAAGCTTCTACGCACTTTCTCAGGAGACATTCAGGATTTTCTCGGTGGACAGCCCTGCCAAGCTGATTTGCATGTTTGTTTTCTTACACTCTCCGGCTGCTGCCGGACATAGGCATGTGACCAGTCGTTGTGTCCATCTTTTTGTCTTGCATCCGTAGGATCAGACGGCGCTCCGTTTGGACGCCTGTGCGCAGAGTTATGGCCAAAACAGTGGTTTTGGGCCGGTTCAGGACAGACAGGTGCCGCCGCGTGCGCCACCCGCTGTGAGCTGCGGCGGCTACTTATGCTGTGGACCTGTCATTTGTCAACTCTCTCTGCACATTCACTATAATGCAGCTTTTGAGACTTGCCTTGTCTCCCCTAGCCTGACCCTTGCTGTTCTCGCACCCGCTTGCATGCTAGTGCGTTAAGCTGACTGGTTTATGCCACCACGTCAGCAACAGCATTGCTAGGAAGCTGTGGTGAATCTTTTCATGGTATCAGAGCAGCGAGCTTGAGCTCACACAGTTGCGCAGCAGAGACGCAGCGTTTGCAGCAGTAGTGATCGACAGCAGCAGCAGTCCTGAGTGGCAACAGCAGCACAGCCCACCGCAGCAGCAACGGGTCCTGTGAGGGGGGGCCACCACCACGCAGCAGTGGACACATCCACGACATCCGCATCAGTCAAACACAGCCGTGGCCTCTCCACCCACGGCCGCAGCAGACGTGGCCGTGACATCAGCCGCGGAAGCAGCACTGGCAGCGACAAGAGGGAGCAGCTGCTATAGTGGCAGCCGCGGCAGTGGCAGCTGCCGCAGCAGCAACAGCCGCGGCCTTGGCGGCAGCCGCAACAGCCAGCAGTGGCAGCAGCCAATGGCAGCAGCCAGCAGCCGCGGCAGCAGCCGGCAGCCGCGGCAGCAGCCAGCAGGCACGACAACAGCCAGCAGCGGCTGCGGCAGCAGCAGCAGCAGCAGCCGCGGCTGCTGCAGCAACAGCGCAGCAGCGCAACGCAGTAGCAGCCACTGCACAATAGCAGCGGCAGCGCGGCAGTGCAGCAACACAGCAGTGCAATAGCAGCGTAGCAGCAGCGGCAGCACAGCAGCAGTAGCGGCAGCGCAGCAACAGCAGCGGGGCGCAGCAGCAGCAGCGCAGCAGTAGCGCAGCGCTGTCGCGGCTGCGCGGTAGCGCAGCAGCAGCGTAGCAACAACGGCAGCGTAGCAGCGCAGCAGCAGCAGCGGCAGCGCAGCAGCAGTAGCGCAGCACAGCAGCGGCAGCGCAACAGCAGCACAGTGCTGCCACGACTGCGCAGCAGCAGCGGCAGCGCAGCGACAGCAGTGTAGCGCAGCAGCGGCAGTGCTGCAGCAGCGTAGCAGCGCAGCGTAGCAGCAGAGCAGCAGCAGCACAGCGCAGCAACATCAGTAGTGGCAGCAACGACGCACGCAGCCCACTGTTGACATCAGCAGACCCCTGCTGACGTCAGCGGTGAGCACACTGACGTCATCACAGACTTGGTGAAATTTTTTGACAAAAAGTCAATTTTTGCCAGTGTTTCAACTCCTCGAGAAATGCTTACGGTTCTGCGTTTGGACGACTTCTGCACTGCCTCAGCATGGAGCCGAGCACCTCCAAGGGCAAGGAGACGGAGGACACCGTCACGAGCGGAGGCCGCAGCCCACGCTCAAAGGGGATTGACTTCCTGCTGGTGGAGCAGTCATCACTCCGCCAGCACCAGGATGAGCAGTCAGCGATGCTGCGGCAGATCCGCGATGCATTGGTCTCTCTCTCTGGGACACCGGGACATCAGCCCAGGAATGAGAGACAGGCAACCCCATCGGCCCAGGAGTTTGCTGGTCCCACTGCCGCCCCTGCACAGAGACGAGAGTCTATTGTCGATGAGTGGGATCAGGTGCCACCTCCCACAGGGGAGGACGCGCTTCGTCGGCTGATGGAGCAGATGAGGAGCCTGCGCATTGAGACACCGGCGCCCAGTCCGAGGGGACAGCAGCAGCAGCAGCAGCAGACCGACTCGCATCAGGTCTCGCGTTCCGCTGGGGGAGCAGCATTGATGCCTCTCATGTCCTTCCCACGTCCGCTCCCAGCACCACCTCAGGTCCAGCTCCCCACGGAGCGACGACCCAAGGACTTCGAGACATCCCCGCCTCGCTACGACAACAAAGCGGGGTTTGACTGTTGGGAGGTGTTGTTTCAGGTGTGGGCGGACTCGGAGGGGGTCTGGCCCTACTACCACAGCCAGTACCAGACAGCTGATCCGCTCAAGTCCCATACGGCAGCGCATGCCATGCGTGGACTGCTGTACGCGGTTCCACAGGAGACAGTGGTCGACTTCCGCCCTTTCCTGGGTGTGCCTGGGACGGGAGCAGGCGCAGGCCCTATTTGCAGCTGTGAGCTGGCGCTGACCCTATTTGCAGCAGAGACTCACGCGACCCAGTCAGCGCGTCTTCGCGAGTTCCACTCTCTTCATCAGGGACCCTCGGAGCCGGCAGCTGACTATTGGCGTCGGGCCATGCGCCTGTACACTCGCCTTGGTACCGGAGGTGCCTCTCAGCTCTGGGCATTGGACACCATCATGCTGGGAGTGCGCACCGAGCTCACTGACACCTTCTCCCGCCTCGACCAGGATGTCCTCGCGTCCATGTTCGACACCCTGCAGCTGCTGCCCTGGGCACAGCGGTAATTCATCCATGTCGCGACGGCTGACGAGGCAGCCCGTGGCATCGGCAGGGCGCCATGGCCGCAGCAGCAGTGGGAGCGACGTCTTGTACGCCTTCCACGCCCTCGTCCACCTTCACCCCCACCAGCTCCACCTCTTCCTCTCCTGCGTCCTCCCCTGCCACTCCGACGACCACTGCAGCAGCCGTAAAGGGGAAGAAGGGGAAGAAGAAGAAGGGACCGCAGCAGCCTTCTGGTGGCACCGGACGGGCTANCTGGGCATTGGACACCATCATGCTGGGAGTGCGCACCGAGCTCACTGACACCTTCTCCCGCCTCGACCAGGATGTCCTCGCGTCCATGTTCGACACCCTGCAGCTGCTGCCCTGGGCACAGCGGTAATTCATCCATGTCGCGACGGCTGACGAGGCAGCCCGTGGCATCGGCAGGGCGCCATGGCCGCAGCAGCAGTGGGAGCGACGTCTTGTACGCCTTCCACGCCCTCGTCCACCTTCACCCCCACCAGCTCCACCTCTTCCTCTCCTGCGTCCTCCCCTGCCACTCCGACGGCCACTGCAGCAGCCGTGAAGGGGAAGAAGGGGAAGAAGAAGAAGGGACCGCAGCAGCCTTCTGGTGGCACCGGACGGGCTATCCACTGCCACAACTGTGGCGGATCTCATCGCTACACTGAGTGTCAGCAGGAGCTGGACTGGGCGAGGATCACTCGCGGTCTTCAGGCAGCCCACGAGGAGCGGATCCGCACTGGAGCAGCAGCCCGTGCCGCAGCAACCTCGGGTGCAGCATCGGCGATAGACCCGCCGCCATCCGGGGGGAGCACCACGCCGGACCCAAGGGACCAGACCATCGCAGAGCTACGTCGACTGCTGGCACTTCGCTCTCAAGGAGGTGCGAGTGTGCTGTCACAGCCGAGTGGTCCACAGACTGACTGTCCATTTGTGTTTGTTGTACGTGGTCATGCTTGTGGGGGGGCTGCGTCGCCTAGTGAGGATGAGTCTGACAGCACAGAGTGGTTGGATGAGTCGCATCGTCGTGCATTGTCCCGCTGTCCTGCCACACCTGCTGAGCGACCAGCAGAGGCAGCGTGCTCCGTTGCTCGTTGCACCGTGACCACTACAGGTCGTAAGGCGAGTGGCCACTGGATCATTGACTCAGGAGCCACTCACCACATGACCTGCGACCGTACCGCCTTTGTCGTGCTTGGTCCTGTTGGGTCTGTTCGGTCAGTGCGGACAGNCTGTTCACCACTCCTCTGATGATGCCACGATCATAGCACTTAACACTTCCACGGTTGTGTTGCGTGCCACTATTGTGAATGACCTGTATCGCATAGCGCGCTGCTATGCCCCTGCCTCTTCCCCTTGCTCGTCTGCTCGCGTCTTTGTCACGGGGGTGTTGTCTCCTGACCACCAGCGCCTGTTACACCGGCGCCTGTGTCATGTGGGCACGGACACTGTGTCCAAGCTCATCCGTACACAGCCCGTCCTCGGTCTTGACACGGCTTCCTTCGAGAAGCCGCCTAAGACGGACTGTTTGTTCTGCGCTCAGGGTAAAATGCATCGTTGCACTTACCCTGCCTCCGTCACTTGTGCGCAGCGTCCCCTGGAGCTTGTCCACTCCCTGTCGAGTCTGTCGCTGACCGTGGTCGGTATGTCCTTACCCTCACGGATGACTTCACCCGCATGCGGTGGGTCTACTGCCTCCGCCACAAGAGCGATGCCGCGCTTGCCGTGCGCTTCTGGCTCGTGATGGCTGAGCGTCAGTCTCGTCACTCCCTTCACACCTTCCGCTCTGATCGCGGCGGTGAGTATCTCGGTGAGCTGACCACTCACTTCGCCGAGCTTGGTATCTGTCAGTAGCTCTCGGTGCCTGCTATGCCATAGCAGAACGGTGTGTCTGAGCGCTGGAACCACACCATGGAGGATGCGGTTCGCGCCATGCATGCTGAGTGCGGTCTCCTGGAGTCCTTCGCCTTCGAGGGCTTCGCCTACATGACGTGGTTCTGGAACCGCCTCCCGCATGGTCCCTTGCCGGACCACGTCACGCCGTATGAGCTGTGGTTGGGTCACTGTGTGGATCTCAGGCTTGCTCGAGTCTGGGGTTCCTTGGCTTGCGTCTGGTACACCGAGGACCAGCAGGGGTCCAAGGTCTCTCCGCGCGGCCGGATGTGTGCCTTCCTTGGTGTCTCCCCACGCTCCAAAGCGTGGCGTTTCTGGGATGCAGGACGACACCGCATTGTTGAGTCGCGCGACGCGCTGTTCTTTGAGGCACTGTCGTACGGTGACCTGTCTGCCATTCTCACCCAGGCAGCGTCTCACGTTCCCACCTGTGAGGCCTCCCATCGGCTGGGGGAGTCTGCCCCACAGGGTGAGTCCGTCCGGGGTGCCTCCGGGGTGGGACCGTCGCTGGTCACCATTGACCCGGCTATCATTGCTGTCAGGCCTGTGATCTCTACGCCTGCCTTGCTTGTGCCTGCCGCGATTGCATTGCCCGCGCTTGCCACGACTGTCTCGTCCGCGCCTGCTGTGACTACCTCATCTCCTGGCTCGCCTGCCCCCGCGGTGCCTGCCTCACCTGCGGGAGCTGCACCTGCCTCACCGGCGGGCGCTGCACCTGCCTCGCCTGCGGGAGTTGCACCTGCCTCGCCGGCGGGCGCTGCACCTTCCTCGCGTGCGGGAGCTGCACCTGCCTCGCCGGCAGGCGGTGCACCTGCCTCGCCTACACCTGCAGCGCCTGCCTCACCCACGCCCGCCGCGACCGCCTCGCCCGCGCCTGCCGTGACTGTCTCGCCCGCGCCTCCAGCGCCTGCTTCGCCAGCGCCTGCCGCGACTGACTCGCCCGCGCCTGTAGCGTCTCCATACGCAACATGTGCCCTCCCTGTGCCTGAGCCATCGGTCAGCTCAGACTCTAGCTACTCCCGTGGGCCAGGTGGACGTCTCTGCCCACTGGCCTCACGTGCACCTCCGACTGTGGTTGCACCACCCAGACGACGCACGCGCAACGTGCACAGTGGTGACCCTAGCACGAAGGCTCTCAGCCTGAGTGTCCAGGGCACCTACACAGAGGTGCACCCAGCCTGTCCCATAGGGCACCAGCTGATCGCTGACGAGCACGAGGCTGCACAGGCAGCTGCCGCTGACTTGGTTGTGGTCCGTCCGACCCGCGAGGCGTGTGTCCTGGCCACCCGGAGCTCTCCTTTGTCGGTCCCCGATCCAGACACGTTAAAGGAGGCGCTCTCAGGAGATGATGCTGAGCAGTGGCGAGCCGCCTGTGAGGACGAGCTCAGGGCCACCCGTGAGCACGGAGTCTTTGAGTTGGTCGACCGTCCTGAGGGACGGAAGGTCGTGCAGGCCAAGTGGGTCTTCCGCAAGAAGGTGAAGCCTGACGGCTCACTGGACCGCTATAAGGCCCGCTTGACTGCCAAGGGGTTCTCTCAGGTTGAGGGGGTGGACTTCACTGACACCTTTGCCCCTATTGGTCGCATGACCACAGCTCGCGTGCTACTTGGTGTGGTCGCCCATCATGATTGGGAACTGCACCAGATGGATGTGAACAATGCGTTCCTCGATGGCACCTTGGAGGAGGAAATCTACATGGTCCATCCACCTGGGTTTGAGGTCAAAGGCAACAAGGTCTGGCGCTTGCGCAAGGCCTTGTATGGTCTGAAGCAGTCGCCCCGGTGCTGGAACCAAGAGATCACTCGCACCCTCACGCAGGCTTGATACGTCCAGAGCGACGCCGATCCGTCACCCTTCATCCGACGGACGGCCGAGCACCTCACTGCCATCCTGGTGTACGTGGACGATCTCCTGATTGCGTCTCCTTCACTGGAGGCCGTGAAGGAGGCCAAGGTGGTCCTGCAGGCCGCCTCCAGAATGAAGGACCTCGGTCCAGCGGCTGTCTTCCTCGGGATGGAGATTGTGCGTGACCGTCGTCGACGGACACTCCTCCTCCATCAAGCACGATACGCACAGGTGGTGGGGGAGCGGTTTGCTGACCTCCTTGCCGCTGTCCCCACCGCCTCGTCACTCATCACTCCCGACGAGCAGGACGCTCTGAAGGTGACAGACCCAGCTGATCAGGGCGGGGCTGTGGACGTGACCCTGTACCTGCGCATCATTGGCTCACTGATGTACTTGGCCACGACCACGCGTCCCAACATTGCGTTCGCTGTCAACCTAATCGCACAGTTCAGTCAGTCCCCTCGGGCTCGCGCTCTGCACGTAGCTTTGCGAGTCGTCTGGTATGTGGTCTCCACACCGTATCACGGTCTCTGCTTTCGGAGACAGTGCTCAGTTGTGGTAGATGGCTACACTGACAGCGACTGGGCGAGGAGTCCTGATGGACGCAGCCGCACGGGTTACGTGTTCCTGCTTGGTAGCACCGCTGTGTCTTGGCGCAGCGGCAAGCAGGGGTGCATTGCTCGCAGCTCCTCAGAGGCTGAGTATGTTGCTCTGGGCGCTGGCGCCGCTGAGGCAGTGTGGCTGCAACGACTGTTTTTGTGTTTGGGCCAGTCCGTGCCTACCATCATCCTCCGCTGCGACAACCAGAGTGCTCTCGCGATCGCTGAGAACTCTGGTGTGTTCCACGCACGCACGAAACACATCGCTGTCGAGTATCATTTCGTGCGCAATCTGGTGGAGCGGCAGTTGATCTCCATCGTCTGGGTGGGCACAGACTTGCAGCGCGCTGACTTTCTGACCAAGGCACTGGCGCGTGGGAAGTTTCTCGGGGCTGTTCGTTCCGTCGGTTTGCGACCCCTGTCTGAGAGTGGATGACTGTCCGGGTCTCTGTTGAGCACTCTGTGTTGCACCGGCACGCGTTCTGCACGTGTATGGACATGCGTACCGTCGGGTCATGGGGGAGTGTTGTGATGCTGTCAGACATACACAGTTGTATAGTTGGTTGTGACCACTCGGCCGTGTCCATGCTCGTGCAGATCCCTCAGGCAGACCCAGTTGGAGACGGAGTCTCCTGAGGTGGTGCTCCACCCGCGGGAGGCAGCCTGGTAGCCTATGGACTGCGTTTGGAGACATTCAGGATTTTCTCGGTGGACAGCCCTGCCAGGCTGATTTGCATGTTTGTTTTCTTACACTCTCCGGCTGCTGCCGGACATAGGTGTGTGACCAGTCGTTGTGTCCGTCTTTTTGTCTTGCATCCGTAGGATCAGACGGCACTCCGTTTGGACGCCTGTGCGCAGAGTTATGGCCAAAACAGTGGTTTTGGGCCGGTTCAGGACAGACAGGTGCCGCCGCGTGCGCCACCCGCTGTGAGCTGCGGCGGCTATTTATGCTGTGGACCTGTCATTTGTCAACTCTGTCTGCACATTCACTATAATGCAGCTTCTGAGACTTGCCTTGTCTCCCCTAGCCTGACCCTTGCTGTTCTCGCACCCGCTTGCATGCTAGTGCGTTAAGCTGACTGGTCTGTGCCGCCACGTCAGCAGCAGCATTGCTAGGAAGCTGTGGTGAATCTTCTCAACACACACACACACACACACACACACACACACACACACACACACACACACACAAGTGTTGAGTTACAAATGAAGCATATTCAAGGTCGCTGGGTCGATTGTCGAGCGACGCGTGCGGGCTTGCGTCGTGAGTAGTCGAACTCGAGAAGGTCCGCCAAAAAGTCGGTGATCTTTGAGAATCGACGGTGGAGATGCCCGCTGCATCATCATACATCCACATTTGTCGAGATGCGTCAAAAGGTGGACCGAAAGGTCGTGACACTTCTGTTCATAGGTTTGGGAGAATGGTCAAAGTTGTCAAAAGGTTCAAGAATATCCACTTGGGGCGGGGCAGTTGGCCGATTTTTCCCCCGACCTTCATAGTGAATATCGCGGTCCTCGTGACACGATGGGCTATTTATGTAGTATTATGAATGCCCAGTTCAGGATAACAGGGACTCCAGTACGTCTGGTATGTAACAACTACTTGGGCAATCACACAAGCATGATGAGAAGTCTTGCAAAAACCATGAAGAAAAGAGAGAAATGAATGGAATGATGTATTATCAATCAAGTTTTTCGTTCAGGCCCATTACAAGGACTACTAAGTTTGTATCACTAGTAGTACGGGATTGGACGGAGTACTTATATACCCATGGTTTCGCCAGATTTAGCAGCGATGTCCATGGTTTTTAACGACATAACAGCGAATCCCATATTTGTCCTTCTTCAAGCGAAAATGGGCACGACTGTCATATATCTCATGTAGTCACCAGATTCGACATGGATTTCGACTCCGACGACGGAGCCAAACTTCGCCCGCCATCGCGAGCTCGTAGGAGGGCTTCCGCGGCGAAACCTCCCTGCGAGCTTGCGATGACACTGCCAAACCCCCCATTTAATCTGCCGGGCCCCGCTACCGCGGGGCCCGGCAGATGCCCGGGCAAGTAAAAGAATAAAACCCCAACCCCCCATTTAAACTAGGAGGTTTGTCGTAGTTTTGGGGGGGGTTGCAAGATGCGGCGTACGTGTGATAAAAGAAAGGGAATCTGCCGGGCCCCGCGGTAGCGGGGCCCGGCAGAT
>SZWC01030861.1:12039-23546 GCA_023375785.1 Penium margaritaceum | reverse complement strand
CTATTGGCACATCCCAGGTCCGTTACCGACCGTCTGTACATGGCACCAGCAGACTGGAGAGTGGCGTGCAGGTTTCGCCTTGGGCTCCCCATTGCACACTTACGCCATACACCGGCGTGCACGTGTGTAGAGCAGAGCCCTATACATCCATGCGAGCCGCAGCACGCCCTCCGATGTGTCCAGGGAGGGGGTACGAAGGCGGTCCATGATGCAGTGATGAGGGAGTTGGCAGCAGTGGTTCGCGAGAGCGGGATGGGCGGAGTGACGGTTGAGCACGAAGGCCTCCTACCTGAGGGGCGGCCGGATATCACATGCTTTGACCCAGCCACGGGACACACACTAGTGATGGATGTGGTCATCGCCGACCAGCAGCGGCCGAGCCTGGGGAGGAGGTCGGTGGAGCGGCCGGGCGTGGCATTGGAGGATGCGGTGCGCACAAAGGAGAGGAAGTATGGACGATGGCGACGCGAGGCAGAGCGCGACCATATGGAGTTTGTCTTCCCAGCGATGGAGACCTTGGGGGCCTTCTCGCGAGGCCTCGGCAAGGTATTGCGGACATCGTCAGAGGCGACCGAGCAGAGGTTGGCCCGACAAGGAGGTACCGCAGGGGTGTCGGTGCCGCTACGCGCCCTCCTCAACCAGCGCATGGCAGTGGCCCTTCAGCGAGCACAAGCGCAGCAGTTGCGACAGCGGGGCGCGGAGCGGGCGGCGGACACGTCTCTTGACAAGGACATTGCCAGAGCATAGAAAGTGCTGTATCGGAGGGACGAGGGACCATCTCTGGCAGACCTTTGCTTTGTGGAGCGGGGGTAGAGGGACAGGTTGAGTTTGTTAGGATGATGAGTGCAAGATGAGGGCTATGTGCCAGACCTTACATTGTGTGCTCAGGTTACCGGAGGCTCGTGTGGTCTTTTCTGATCCCACTGTGGTGGAGATCTCAAACCTGCATGTCACATGTAAACTCATATTTCATTGAATGAGATCGATCTATCTATCTATCTATCTATCTATCTATCTATCTATCTATCTATCTATCTATCTATCTATCTATCTATCTATCTATCTATCTATCTATCTATCTATCTATCTATCTATCCATCTATCTATCTATCTATCTATCTATCTATATATCTATCTATCTATCTATCTATCCAGCATGGGTAGCAGAGGCAGCGAGGCGGGCCCCTATTGGATTCCCTGATGGGGATGGAGTGCGGAAGGCTCTACTGGATAGCAACAGAGGCACGGCGGCAGGGCCATCAGGCCTTACTTTGGACCATCTTCGACAAGTCATGATGGGAGATGAGCGGCTCATGAGGTTGTTGGCACAGCTACTTGCCTCTCTTTGTCGAGGATGGCTCCACCCCACAACTCCGGGCTTTCTTGCAGCAAGAAGGCTCATCGCACTAGCGAAGCCCGATGGTGGGGTACGCCCAATCGCTGTGGGAGAGGCAATTCCACGCCTGCTATGGAGATGAATGGTGAGTACAGGGAGGAGCGAAATGGAGAGAGCACTGGCGCCATTGAAGCAGGCGATGGGAGTGTCGGCAGGGGGGGACACATTGGTCCAGACCATCATGGAGCAGTTGGACCAGCAGGCGGAGTGGGGGTTGTTGAGTATCGATGTAAAGAATGCATATAACTCGGTTGAGTGAGCAGCTATCTTTGAGGCAGTGCGGGGGAGGGGATTCGAGCGACTCCTCCCAGCACTGGCCCTCTTTTACGATCAACCCGCGGAGCTATACTATCAGGGAGGGTCCCAACCATGCGTACTCCAGTCAGAGAGGGGGGTGCGACAGGGAGATCCTATCAGCCCCTTCCTCTATGCTTTGGCGCAGCAGGACGCATGGGAGGTAGCACAGGTAGGAATGGGAGGGCCGGACCGGGTGCTGGCGTACTTGGACGACACGTACTTGCTAGGCCCAGTGCAGGAGCTGGAGGTGGCGTTCACTGCGCTGCAGGGAGGATTGGCTGCGGTGGGGACGGAGGTCCAGCCTCGCAAATGCCAACTATACCTACCGGCGGGGGTGGGCCAGGCGCCGGGGAGCATTGCGGGGGTCCCACGAGCGATGGAGGGGATGGTGATTCTGGGGAGTCCGATCGTGACAGAGGGAATCTGTCGAGCGCGCCTTGACTTAGCAGTACACGAGGTGGAGAAGATATTGGAGACACTCGTCGACATGCCAGACGCCCAGGCCGCGTTCAGCATCTTGAGGGAGTGCACCACTCGCAAGCTTCAGCATCTCACGCAGCTGGCATCCCCATTAGAGTGGTGGACCAGCCGGTTGCAGCGGTTTGACGAGAAGGTGGGGAATTGCATCCGTCGGCTGGTGGGATTGGACGAGGTGCACGGGATCAGAGAGCGGCGCGCAGTGACCCACGCTGAGCAGCAGGCACGCCTCCCGATCCGGCTGGGTGGGCTCGGCCTAACGGGCATGGGGGACCTCGCACCCCTCTCGTTTGTATGTAGCCGCCTGCAGTCTTGGCACGTGGTGAAACGTCTCCTCCATCCACGAGGTCCCGAGGATACCGGAGAGGGCGAGGGAGGAGGACAGAGACCATGGATGAGGGGGACGTTTGTAGAGTTACAAGAAAAGGCGTTGCAAGGATTCCCAGATGCAGTAAAAGCAAAGGTCCCACAGCTGGCGCAGTGTGAGCAAGGGAGCCCCAAGCGCCTCTTCCACGACTTGTCCGACGCCGTGTGTGAGTGGCAGCTTGGAGAGCTCCAATCGGTGATGGTAACGGAGTTGGGTGGAGAGGAGGCACTCCCACAGTTGCAGCGAATCACAGTGGTACAGGGGGAGCACAGCGGGGATTGGCTATTGGCACATCCCAGGTCCGCCACCGACCAGCTGTATATGGCACCAGAGGACTGGAGAGTGGCGTGCAGGTTTTGCCTTGGGCTCCCCATTGCACACTTGCGCCATACGCCAGCGTGCACGTGTGCAGAGCGAAGCCATATACACCCATGCGCACCGCAACGCGCCCTTGGATGTGTCCAGGGAGGGGGCACAAAGGCGGTCCACGATGCAGTGATGAGAGAGTTGGCAGCAGTGGTACGTGAGAGCAGGATGGGTGGGGTGACTGTCGAGCACGTAGGCCTGCTACCAGAGGGGCGTCCGGATATCACATGTTTTGACCCAGCCACAGGTCACACACCTGTCATGGACGTGGTCATCGCCGACCCGCAGTGGCCGAGTCTGGGGAGGAGGTCGGCGGAGCGGCCGGGTGTGGCATTGGAGGATGCGGTGCGCACGAAGGAGAGGAAGTATGGACGGTGGCGACGCGAGGTAGAGCGCGACCATATGGAGTTTGTCTTTCTCGCGATGGAGACCTTGGGGGCCTTCTCGCGAGGCCTCGGCAAGGTATAATGAACATCATCACAGGCGACTGAGCGGAGGTTGGCCCAACAAGGAGGTACCACTGGGGTGTCGGTTCCACTACGCGCCCTCTTCAACCAGCTCATGGCAATGGCCCTTCAGCGAGCACAGGTGCAGCAGCTGCGACAGCCGGCCGCGGAGCGGGTGGCGGACACGTCTCTTGACCAGGACATTGCCAGGGCATGGAGAGTGCTGTATAGGAGGGATGAGGGACCATCTGTGGCAGACCTTTGCTTTGTGGAGCGGGGGTAGAGGGACATGTGGAGTTTGTTAGGATGGCGAGTGCGAGTTCAGGGCTATGTGCCAAACCTTACAGTGTGTGCTCATGATACCGGTGGCTTGTGTGTTCTTTGCTGACTCCAATGTGGTGGAGATCTCAAACTTGCATGTCACATGTAAACTCATAGTTCATTGAATGAGATTGATCTATGTATGTATGTATGTATGTATGTATGTATGTATGTATCTATCTATCTATCAATGTATGTATGTATGTATCTATCTATCTATGTTTCTATCTATCTATCTATATATCTATCTATCTATCTATCTATCTATCTATCTATCTATCTATCTATCTATCTATCTATCTATCTATNAGGGGCCATCTATAGTAGACCTTTGCTTTGTGGAGCGGGGGTAGAGGGATAGGTGAAGTTTGTCGGGGTTGCGAGTATGAGTTTAGGGCTATGTGCCACACCTTACATTGTGTGCTCATTTTACCTGTGGCTTGTGCGTTCTTTGCTGATTCCACTATGGTGGAGGTCTCGAGCTTGCATGTGACATGTAAACTCACAGTTCATTGAATGAGATTGATCTATCTATCTGTCTATCTATCTATCTATCTATCTATCTATCTATCTATCTATCTATCTATCTATCTATCTATCTATCTCTCTGTCTGTCTGTCTGTCTGTCTGTCTGTCTATCTATCTATCTATCTATCTATCTATCTATCTATCTATCTATCTATCTATCTATCTATCTATCTATCTATCTATCTATCTATCTATCTATCTATCGATCGATCTATCTATCTATCTATCGCGCAACGGAGCCGCAGGAGGCGGCGTCGCAGGGGGCTCTCAAACGGGCTTCCAAAGGGGGTGGTCCCGGACAGCCCAGGTTCCGGGGCCACGTCAGAGTGGGCCTGCTAAATCAGCAGGCCTCTACGGTCCCGGCGAACCAGGTTTTGCCACGTGGCGTGCCTCAGCGGCTGCACACGCCATGTCATCAACCCGCCCACGTCACCCGCACCTACCGGGCAGCACAGGGCATCGTTTGAAGCGCGGAGGATACCGGCGGGTAGCCCTTGGAGAGGGCTCCACACCGGGACCACTCCGGCTCCGCCACGTGGCACACAGAGGGAGCGAGCAGCAAAAAAGCCCGGCGGATTGCTGACGTCAGCATTTCCGCCGGGCCATGGCGGGCCCACTCTGCCTCCATGGGGCACCATTCCGGGCGAGAGCGGGCCCGTTGGATAGCCCTCGGTGGGAGCTTTCCAACGGGCCCACTCCTGCCCTGCCACGTGGCGGGAGTGGGGAGCGAGAGGGAGAAAGGGGAGATGGCGAACCCCTCAAGGGGGGGTAGGGGGGCACCCATGGCGGGCTACTTCCCCACGCGTGCCGGCCGGAGGCCTCCACGTAGCAGGCAGCAGCGGGGAGGCGGCTGCCGCCACCCCCTCAACCTCCGCTCCTCACCCCAATCCCTCGTTTGGGGGGGGAGGGGGGGGGACCTCTCTCGCTACCCCCGCGAGAGGAGTCCCCACTCGAGGGGGCTCCTCGATTTTATCGAGGTACCCACCCGGGTGGGGGTTTCACGAAATACCCAAAGAGGGTATTTCCGGAACGCCCGGGGTACCTGGCAACAATCGAGCTCCCTCCCTCAACACGCACAACACCAACAGCCCCGATCTTTGCACCAAAAAATCCAAAAAAAAATAAAGATCGCATCATCCCATTTCAGGGAACCCCCCGGATCCTACCCTCATCTCCATCACCACCGACAGAAAGCTCCTCCCTCCAACCACCCACAACCCCGCCGACGGAAGCCCCGGCAGTGGAGTTCAAGGGGGTGGAACAACAAGAAACACCACCGCGGCCAACTTGCATCAGGTACAAGACGTCGGGGAAAGGGCCACGGAGTTGGCGAAAGAAGCAGGCAGAGATACGAGCAGCACAGCAGGAGAGGGCGGGACGACAGGCGGTGAGCGAGGCGCGACAGCAGGCGGCACAGGACCCTGCAGAGGCGAGGCAAGAGCCACAACAGGAGAGGGGAGAGGGAGCAGGTAGCCCCACAATGACCATGGAGAAGGACCGAGAGGAGGAAAGAAAAGGGAGACAAGGCGAGGAGGACAGAGGGGAGGAGGGCGCAACATGGAGACAAAAGAAAATGGAAGAGATAGGAGGGCTGAAGGCCAGGAGGACACCAGCGGAGACTAGGGAGCGGCACGACCACGGTATACGGGGACGCGACCGGGAAAGGAAGACAGCCCGT
The DNA here is from genome assembly GCA_023375785.1 of Penium margaritaceum. Taxonomy (NCBI): domain Eukaryota; kingdom Viridiplantae; phylum Streptophyta; class Zygnematophyceae; order Desmidiales; family Peniaceae; genus Penium; species Penium margaritaceum. The sequence continues at coordinate 17,670 of SZWC01030861.1, read as the reverse complement.
GAGGAGTGGAGAGAGAAAGCGGACCGGCGAGAAGGCGAGCGGACAAGGAGAAGCAAAGATTGCGGTGGAGAGGGTGGAGCTTGGACCCTCAGGGAGGGGCCCAGAGGAGAAAGACGAGAATCGAAGGAAGACAACGGAGACGGACACAAACCGAAGCGGAGCAGAAGGAAGGAGCCCGAAAAATACAACTCAACAGGAAGAGCGATGTGACCAACGAGGGTGGGTAGAGATGGCGCGAAAGTTATGGGAGGAGGTGGTCGGGGCATGCGGGGCGATGCAAGAGGATACCAGAGACAGGATCCGAGGGTTGTTCCTTCGCTACGACGAGGTCATAGGCTGCCAGTTCACCAGCCTCCAGGGTCAGACGGATGCTCTCCGACAGGAACTGCAACGGGTCCAGGTGGCGCAGGCAGTGTCAGAATCGCGCGTGCAAGAGTTATACGAAGCTACGCGCGAGGTGCAGGCGGTAGTCACAGCCCAGGCAAGTGGGAGGGAGCAGGACCGGCTGGAGGACGAGCGAACGCGACGGGAGGTCATAAGTGGATGTGAGACTTTGCGCGATGCGGCACTGGGTGTGCTTGACCAGCAGCAGAGAGAAATCGGGGAGCTTGCGGGGGCGCTGACTGTGCAGTGGGCACTGTCTCAGAACAGTGACCACGTGTGTCAGGGTTTGGAGAACAGAGTAGCGGAATTAGAGGAACGGGGCCTAGCACAACAAGACGACGTGGAGATGGCCGAGGGAGCAGACGGAGAGGAGTGGGTGATTAGGACTGGGGAGACACGGATGGCAATGACAACAGGGCCCATGGAGACAGGATACGGGGGAGACGCACCGCAATCGACCGAGGGGAGAGGAGGAGAGGAAAAGGATGCAAGGGGGGAGACAAGCGGGAAGGTCCCTAGTGCTAGGGACCATAGCACCCAAGGGAGTGGGGGGAACGGAGGGAGCGGATGGAGGGCAGCCGGAGCAAGCGGATCAGGAGTAGGAGGTGACGAGGAGGAGGGAGAGGACGGGAGGAGACGGAGAGAGGAGGAAGGAGAGACAGGGGGGGAAGAGGAGGAGGAGGAGAAAGGGGAGGAAGAGGAAGAAAAAGGAGAGGAAGAGGAAGGGACCCGAGAGGAGAGGCAAGGAGAAGAGGGTGCGAGGGGCCGCCCACCAAGGGGAGACACAGGGCCAACATTGGCCATAGTACCTTGGACGACAGAGGGGGCCGGAGGATGGACCATGGTGCAGGACAGACCGGCAGGGGCGCGAAAAGTGCGCATGAAGATGGGAGCGAGGAGACAGCATGGGCGTAGGAGGGCCGAGGAAGGCAAGGAAGCTGGGGGTCCAGGGGAGGGAGCGATGGCTGCGGGGGGACGGACGGAGACAGGTGATCACGAGACAAACCGAGTGCCACCGGGCACATCAGGGATGGGCGCCGCAGCGGAGGGAGGGGGAGAGGCACCAGAGCGAGAGGAGGGATCACAGCCCTCACTTGAAGAGATAACGAGCAGAGCAGCGGTGGGACATACCCGAGGGGTGGATCGACAACCACACACGGAGGAAGGAATGAGGCCAGCACAGGCAACGAGCGCTACTGGCAGGAGTGGGGACGATATTGCGCGAACACAGGGGACAGAGAGCGCAGGAATCCTTTCACAATGGGGCCCGCCATGGAAGTGCCCTTGGATGGGATGCGGGTTCAGGGGAAAAAGCAAGCGGTCGATGAGTGGACACTAGGGCTACCGCCATCGAGGCTTCTGCTTGAGGTCGGCACTCCAGGGCGTTCAACGACGGCTCCAGGAGGGGACAGCAGAAGTGCGCGAGGGAACTCACCGTATGGAGGGGGGCACCAGGAGGGGGGATTGGGACGAGGACGCCAGCGAGCGACGGGAGTGGATGGCAGGGCGACAGGCACTAGGAGCTGGCCTGGCGGACCCTGAGCAGATCCTTGGGATGGAGGATTGGCAGGCTGAGCGGCGGAGGATTCAGGAGCGACGGGCGGCACAACGAGAGGCGCGTCGGGTACGGCGAATACGGGGAAAGCGCGTCCAGCGCGAGCGAGCCCATCGCGAGAGGGAGCAGAGCCAGGAGAGGGAGTCCTCCTCCCCGGGGGAACGGCTGCGAGGGGAGCAGCCAGGGGACGGAGCGGGTGGAGGACATCCACGGGGAGACGGTGAGTCCCCGAGGAGACCACGGGAGGGACGCGACCACGACCATGGGCCCGGGGTTCAGGGGAGCGCGGGAGATGATGCAGACACAGAGGCAGGACGGTTTCTCCGAGAGCTGTTCCCCCTGACACCACCAGAGAGAAGGGGAGAGAGGGGAGCAGTGGGACTGGAGGGCCACAAGCGAGACCGAGAGTCGGAGGAGGGTCTGATGACAGAGAGGGACATGGGACAGCGACGACAGCGAGAGGTCGTTGGACCGGGAATTGGGGGTGGAGGTGTAGCAGTGGCCAGACAGCTGGAGAGAGAGACCACCAGAGACCAGGCTCGGGTGAGAGGAGTGGGGACACGTGCGACAGGAGGGCCTGGAGGAGGAGCTCGGGAGGGCACAACCGTGGGAAAGGGAGGATCGATACCGTCGGCTGTAGCACCAGAGGGTACCCAGAGAGGTAGGGGAGACAGCCGCCAGGGCACCACAGGGAGAGGCGGGCAGCAGCAACGGCCGGGGGCTGACGCGGGGGGGGAGCAGAGCGGTGGCCAGCGATGGGAGAGGTTGTGGCGGTGGGCAGAGGGACTGGAGTGGGGCCGACTGTATGGGGCAGAGGTACTCCCTCCTTTCATCTACTCGCGAGTCCCAGCAGGCGCGTTGGACTCAGTACGGGCAGCGGTGGCAGTCCCCTTGGTGAGGTGCACATCCCACCCCATGGATGCTGCAGGACCCCTGCTCCTCCAGGAGATGCCGAGCCTCATCCTCAGGACGCGGCCACAGCATCGGGGGTGCTCAGATACTGAGTGGGTGAGATCACTGGCGACCCGGTTCCTCCAAGGACAGTGGGAGGAGTTATGGGGAGAGGCCGTCGCGCATGCTCGGCCGGCAGGTTGCGCACCACCACCACGGCGCTTGCGTCACAGAGAGGAGGAGGCGAGGGAACAGCGACTACAGAGGGCGGTGACCAAATTCCACCGAGGTAACACGTCAAAGGCATGTAATGCCTTGGACAGTACCTCCTTGGCACCGCCCGGACCAGAGGTATTGGCGCAACTACAGGCGAAGCACCCGGCAAAGGAGCGGCCGACACCAGCATGGGTAGCAGAGGCAGCGAGGCGAGCCCCTACTGGGTTCCCTGATGGGGATGGAGTGCGGAAGGCTCTACTGGACAGCAGCAGAGGCATGGCGGCAGGACAATCAGGCCTTACTTTGGATCATCTTCGACAAGTCGTGGTGGGAGACGAGCGACTCACGAGGTTGTTGGCACAGCTACTCGCCTCCCTATGTAGAGGACGGCTCCACCCCACAGCTCGGGGCTTTCTTACAGCAAGCTGGCTCATCGCGCTAGCAAAGCCCGATGGTGGGGTACGCCCGATCGCTGTGGGAGAGGAAATTCCACGCCTGCTTTGGAGATGGATGGTCAGTACAGGGAGGAGCGAGATGGAGAGAGCATTGGCGTCGTTGCAGCAGGCGGTGGGAGTGTCAGCAGGGGGGGACACGGTGGTTCACACCATCATGGAGCAGCTGGACCAGCAGGCGGAGTGGGGGCTGCTGAGTATCGACGTAAAGAACGCTTATAACTCGGTGGAGCGAGCAGCCATCTTCGAGGCGGTGCGGGCGAGGGGATTCGAGCGACTCCTCCCAGCACTGGCCCTCTTTTACGACCAGCCCTCAGAGCTCTACTATCAGGGGGGGTCCCAACCATGCGTGCTCCAGTCGGAGAGGGGGGTGCGACAGGGAGATCCTATCAGCCCCTTCATCTATGCCTTGACGCAGCAGGACGCAATGGAGGCAGCAGAGGCAGCGATGGGAGGGACCGGCCGGGTGCTGGCGTACTTGGACGACACGTACTTGCTAGGCCCAGTGCAGGAGCTTGAGGCAGCGTTCACTGCGCTGCAGGGAGGATTGGCTGCGGTGGGGATGGAGGTTCAGCTTCGCAAATGCCAGATGTACCTACCGGCGGGGGTGGGCCAGGCGCCGGGGAGCATTGCGGGGGTCCCGCGAGCGACGGAGGGGATGGTGATTCTGGGGTGTCCGATCGGGACAGAGGAGTTCTGTCGAGCGCGGCTTGATCTAGCTGTACACGAGGTGGAGGAGATATTGGAGACGCTCGTCAACATGCCAGATGCCCAGGCCGCATTCAGCATCTTGAGGGAGTGTACCACTCGCAGGCTGCAGCATCTCACGCGGCTGACTCCCCCATCAGAGTGGTGGACCAGCCGGCTGCAGCGATTTGACAAGAAGGTGGGGGGTTGCATCCGCCGACTGGTGGGACTGGATGAGGTGCAGGGGATCAGAGAGCGGCGGGCAGTGGCCCATGCTGAGCAGCAGGCATGGCTCCCGATCCGGCTGGGAGGGCTCGGCTTAACGGGAGTGGGGGACCTTGCACCCCTCTCGTTCGTATGTAGCCGCCTGCAGTCTTGGCACGCAGTGAAACGTCTCCTCCACCCACGAGGCCCGGGGGACAACGGCGAGGGGGAGGGAGGAGTACGGAGACCATGGATGAGGGGGACGTTTGCAGAGCTATGAGAGAGGGCGCTGCAAGGATTCCCAGATGCAGTGAGAGCAAAGGTCCCACAGCTGGCGGAGTGTGAGCAGGGGAGTCCCAAGCGTCTCTTCCAGGACTTGTCAGACGCCGTCTATAAGTGGCGACTTGGGGAGCTCCGACCAGTGGTGGTAGCCGAGTTGGGAGGAGAGGAGGCACTCCCACAGTTGCAGCGACTTGCGGCGGTGCAGGGGGAGCACAACGGGGATTGGCTATTGGCACATCCCAGGTCCGTTACCGACCGTCTGTACATGGCACCAGCAGACTGGAGAGTGGCGTGCAGGTTTCGCCTTGGGCTCCCCATTGCACACTTACGCCATACACCGGCGTGCACGTGTGCAGAGCAGAGCCCTATACACCCATGCGCGCCGCAGCACGCCCTCCGATGTGTCCAGGGAGGGGGTACGAAGGCGGTCCATGATGCAGTGATGAGGGAGTTGGCAGCAGTGGTTCGCTAGAGCGGGATGGGCGGGGTGACGGTCGAGCACGAAGGCCTCCTACCTGAGGGGCGGCCGGATATCACATGCTTTGACCCAGCCACGGGACACACACTAGTGATGGATGTGGTCATCGCCGACCCGCAGCGGCCGAGCCTGGGGAGGAGGTCGGTGGAGCGGCCGGGCGTGGCATTGGAGGATGCGGTGCGCACAAAGGAGAGGAAGTATGGACGATGGCGACGCGAGGCAGAGCGCGACCATATGGAGTTTGTCTTCCCAGCGATGGAGACCTTGGGGGCCTTCTCGCGAGGCCTCGGCAAGGTATTGCGGACATCGTCAGAGGCGACCGAGCGGAGGTTGGCCCGACAAGGAGGTACCGCAGGGGTGTCGGTGCCGCTACGCGCCCTCCTCAACCAGCGCATGGCAGTGGCCCTTCAGCGAGCACAAGCGCAGCAGTTGCGACAGCGGGCCGCGGAGCGGGCGGCGGACACGTCTCTTGACCAGGACAT
>SZWC01030858.1:0-23561 GCA_023375785.1 Penium margaritaceum | reverse complement strand
GATATAGATATAGATATAGATATAGATATAGATATAGATATAGATATAGATATAGATATAGATATAGATATAGATATAGATATAGATATAGATATAGATATAGATATAGATGTATACATATATAGATTTAGATATAGATGTAGATATAGGTATAGGTATAGATATAGACATAGATATAGATATAGATATAGATATAGATATAGATATAGATATAGATATAGATATAGATATAGATATAAATATACATGTAGATATAGATATAAGCATAGATATAGATATGGATATACATATAGTTATAGATATGGATGTAGATATAGATAAAGATATGAATCTACCCTTGGAGCACATCAATCCATTGTGGTAAGACGTGGTCACGCCAACAACTGAGTAGAATGAGTCCGCACAAACAATGCTTGCATGCTTTAGATTATCGTTACAAATGTCTGATGCATGGTAGAAATACGAACATCTTTGTCACCAATTTAGTGTGGCCGTGTCGATACAAAGATGTAAGAAGATCAGTATCGAAGCAGACATTTCCCTATACAACTTTCTTTTTTACCAAAACAATATCATCAGTAAAGATATTCGATGAGAATTGGCCATTTCCTTAGTCTAAAAAAATTTGTCAACGATGATCACAAGAGAAAAAAGGATTGAGAATGTCGTCAACAATGCTCAGATCTAAGAATCCTTTAACATGCAACCTCCCAAACAAAAGCATCGTGGGAACAAAAAAAACACCAGTCGACAGGCTCCTCCACTCTGATGGAAGCGATCGCCATCCAAAAGAGAGAAATTCAAACATGTTACAAGTGGGAAAATGTCAAGGACATTGCTTACAACTTCTCCAAGAAGGGGGCGACTCGGAGAGAAATGAGCTAGGAAACATCAAACGGCAAGAGTGAGAGGCGCAACTCTTTTCCCCATAAATCGATTAGCACCAAATGATCACCCATTTAAACAACCTACATTGTCATAATCGGTTTATGAAATCAATACCTTTGAGGAGGGGTACGAGGACAACCAAAAAGCGATTCTGCAAAAAATTCTTCCTGAAAGATGAATGAGTCGTTGAAAGATAGTAACACTATTGGATGCAGGAGCTTCACGCATCTTTGTGAGCAATAACATGGCTTGCAAACTTGGTTAACAAACCAAATCAGGGGCGCTTGAAGGAGAACCCATCAACAAGAGATAAAACACACAAAGACTCCAAAAACCTATACTGCTACAAGTAGGAGATCTATGGGATGTAATAGTCTTGACGACATGTAAAAGAACAATTATGAAAGCACCCTACGTCAAATTATTCTCTATCAGAAAAATGCGGAAGTCAACTAGAACAACAATGACTTATGCGTGGAAATCAAAGGAGTCAAACAACATCTTCTTCGTGTTAGACAGAAGTCGACAAAAGAAACAAGAGAGGTGGAACAAGTTGAGCAAACCGCTATAGAAGAGAAACGACTACCTATGCACCCATTACCACTTAATGTCGCCATGTACTATGAGCAACGCGTAACTCTTTTGTTGCTTGTACATCCCAAGCCAATGGAAGAAGAAGATGTGGGACAAGCTGAGTCACCTATAGCCTCATTTGCATCATTGTCATTTTCAAAGCCCGCAATAATACAAGGAGATTTTGCGCCACTCATCGATAAGTTTACGAATGTCTTTCCCCATGAACTTTCGGAACATTTCCTCCTGAACAAGACATCGTCGAAGAACACACTTGTAGTCTTAAGGGCCTTTACAATGTGCGATCACGAGTTGACCAAGTGTAACAACAACTTCACAAGATGTCAGGGGTTGATGTGCCTATCCACTTCACGACATGCTGCATTAGTATTATTCATAAAATTGGAAACCAGTGAGATGCAAATTTGTTAAGACTTTTGGGCACTGAACAATGGTACCATATAAAAGCGCTTCCCTCTTTTTTCGGGTGATGAGTGTTTACGCCAACTTTGAGGGGTTTGAATTTACAAAAAAATCAACTTGCCCTATGGGCATCACTAGTTTCTTGTGGTAGACGCCCATATGCAGAATATGGTGTTCTAAACTCACTACTAGTAATTCAGTGCATGTTTATGCCGTTCAAATTACCATCGTAATTTGGGTGTGACAGTAATCGTGTGACTAGGTGGTCACTGGATCATCAGTCAAGAATTAAGGAGATGACGTAATCATCATGGTGGTCAATGGGTTCTCCAAAATGTCTTCATTCCAACTAATATCACTAACACTGCCATGTGAAGAAAACCGTTATTTTTCATCAACATTTCATGGGTACGAGATGTGTCAAGGATTATCATAACCGACAGAGACGATCGATTCAATAGGCATCGTTTGCGCAAAACAATGAATCGCTATAATAGAAAAATTCAAATTTTGATGGTGATTCATGACTCAACTAATAGAAAAACAGTGCAAAAATATTAGATGCTTTAATAAATCCAACGACCATTATGTGAACCTCATGGAACGCAATTGGCATGAAAACTAGCGACCGGAGAAATCGTATATTACTTTGCATTGTCCACTACGAGAAGAAGTGAAACTTGGTTTGAATTAGTGTATGAAAAACGCCCCGCCACAAAAGTGGGATTACGAAGATGCGACAATTTCCCCAAAATCGAACATCCACGACGAGATTTTACCACCATTTGAGAGGAAAAATGACAGACAATCACAAAGACACAATTAGTGATGAAGGAAGCAGCAAACCAACATCATAACAAGAATGTGTTCATCGTTGGCGACAGATTCCTTCCCTTCTCGATGAACATCAAACTCCTTGGAACCGACTATGCAAAGCTAAAATTACGATGGTTTGGATTGTTTGAGATCTAGCATGTGCAAATTCGTGTAGTTGCATGACTCAAAATCCCTTACAATATCCAAGTTCATATAGTGTATCATGTCACCGGATTCAAGCACTACCATGAACTTGAAGAGAAATTCTCCTACAAAGACGTACCTCCTCTGCCTCTTGTTCAAGTGGACAAAAACAGAAAGTATCTCAAGGAGGACATCCTCGCTAGTGGACGATGAGGCAAAACAAGAGATTATCATTTTTCGTGGCACTACTATGATGTTGCGCACCATAGCTTGGAATAGTACGTTAACCTCTGAGGTGTCGATCACCTCATTGACGGATATTTCCACAATCACAAGGCAAAATCTTAACACACATCGGGACGTCGCATCTTAAAGGGGGGGAAGAGTTACAAACCAGACGTACAAAATCACGTAAAACATGAATGGATATTTTTGTTATTACATTCATAACCCGACGCGTTGCAAGATCACGATGTTCACTCTGACAATCGAGTGCAAAGTGGCCAACCGGCCTCGCCTCTAATAAATAATCCTGAACCTTCTCACAACTTTCACCACCTTGCCAATCCACGACAAAAGAATCCACAACCTTTGGTCAACTTCTTGATGCACAGAGATGAATCTTGATTTAACAAGACGAATGTCACATCTTTGTCGTCAATTTTCAAAGATCTCTGACTTCACGGCATACATTCTAGAGAAGGTTTGTGGATAAGTGAGGTATCTTCGAGGTCCGGGGTTCCCGCGGACCTTTTTGCCGACACTCTGTTTTGCATAGCAACCAATCGGGTAATTGTAGTGATAATTTTTTCCTCTCTGAACCTTGTTATTTGATATGTTGTTGACAACCAAGCTGATATCACAAATAGGCTACTCCGAATAGCTCTAGGTTGCGGCTCAAAAACTAAAAGTAAAAGACGATACTTATTGAAAATTGGCAAGCTAATACTTGTATTTCAACGTTTTCTGAGTTATGTTAGTGATTCATCCATGCAATGTACTTATTGTTGGCATCACACCATTGTTGCAACATTTTAGTATGTAGTCGTTATCAAAATTTTAGCAAGTAACGCATTGTGTGAAAAAATACCCACAAAACCCGCAGGCGCATTATAGTAGCCTAGTTTTGCGCTCATGCAATGGATCATTCACGTAGGTCGCAAAAATGCAGTCGCTTGTAGTGTAGTTGATGAAGCAAGATATGGCAAGTTCTCGTTGTCCCGTGCCCTTCAAGAGCAAGGGATCGCGCACTCCTCCAAGGAGGTGCGGGTTCGGGAGTTAGGGGAGCTGCGGCTTGTGGAGCGTTCGATGACATGTTGCTTGTCCACTCCTCGAACAAAAAGATGGCATTAGAGTTATGATGCCGAATGGTGTCTCAGGAGTACGATGGCAAACTTGAGAAATTAGCAGAATAATCTCCTTGCCCACCCCTTACATCAGATGTAAGCCTTGCCATGGAAAGAAAGTACTTTCCTGCCATGTCGAACCTGTCCGCGCCCAACAAACCAATGTTGAGGCAAAAATAGGTTCAGAATACGGAGCTGTACGGGCTTCTCGCGGGAAATTCCTTACCGCATACTGCAATGCGACAGGAATGTTGTGACACCTTGGTTTATATCCCTTCGACCCAAGCGTGATGATGCGACAAAAACAAAATTCAGTTTTACTTCCTTTATGCTCGCCATCAGCGTTACACTTAGGGCTAGCTTGTGAGTGTCGCCAAAAGTGCTGCAACCTTGCAGATTGAGTGGTGAAAGGCTGTTTGCGATTGTTGTGCGGTCTTCAGCAGTCATCAAACGATTGTTGAAAAACCATTCAATGATTGTTCTAGCATTGTTTGTCTGGTTCTATTGTTTTTTTGTCTCGCCTATGTTAAGGCTCATTACGTTGCCTGTTTCTTTTCGCGATGGCGTCGTAAAGGACTCGCCCTCATCCTCTGAAAATTTGTGAAATAGTTGTGAAACATTAGAGATTTCTATTGGAAAAGAGAGGGATCCTCGCTTCCTCATTTGAGGAGAGAATTCCGTCACGAGAAAGCTCTCTTTCGGTGAACTGGACTGGCTGAATGCAAGAGTGTACATTTTGCATTCCGAGGAAAAGCCTCGGCACAATCATCGCGGAGCGTCGTGAAAAAGTTGAAAAAGATTGTCCGCGATCTCCCTCTTGGTAGCTAACCGCCATGCTAGACGATGGCCTGGTAGTGAGGGGGGGCATGGTTATGAGTACAAGCACGGAATGTAGAGGATAGCGTGCATATCACGGCATGTGAGACCGCTCACACTGGGTTGTTGTCGAAAGCATGGGTAGAGGGCAACAAGTACTTGAAGAATCAGCACAAACCTTTCTCCCAAGTGCAAGTATCAGTACACGAACTACACATTCCTGCAATCCACCCACCGAACAAATCAATTTTTATAAGAAACAATTCGCACTTTGACATGAAAACCCTATTTCCAACCTCAAATTATTTTTTTCCACCATTTTTTTATTAACTTCAATAACACTGCAGTCCATTCTAGCTTTTATTCAAAACCAATCAATGTTAACGACAGCAACTTTCATCGAAGCAAGCTCACACATTTTGCAAACGCTAAACTACAATTTTCCATTGATGCGAATACAATTTCATGTGATCAAGCCTTCAGCATAGAAGGCACAGGCGATTGAACGCGAGTTTGGCCCTCGCTTATCTGACATCACGCGACTATTCAGTGATTGCGAATGCTGCGGATGCAGCGCCGTATGCTGCTGCGCCGTACACTGCAACGCCGTACCCTGGAATCATGACAGCGCATGGAAATTGTCGTAGACTGCGCGGCACCGGGTACAACGATAAATCGGTCTTTTTCATCTGAAGCCCGTCTTCGCATCTTATTGTTCGATCGGGGGGCCCGCGAATGACATCTTCTGACACGTGTCCACTTCGATGTGCTCACCCTGTCGCCAGCATGGGCACATCCGATTTTACAAGTTCGGGGCCCTTCTTCCCGTTCCGGCGGTCTTTGAAGCGGGAACAGTTGGCCGCAAAGAAAACAGGTCAATCGACTTCAAGGTTCCACAAACAAGAACCGAGAGACGATGACGTCATGGAAAGCGTTGCCATGGAAACCGCCCACTTCCCTGCTAAAACGTGGCAGCCCATATCGATAAAGATATAAACAAATATAGATAAGGAAATACACATATACATATAGGTAAATATATACACATAGGAAGAGATATCAAGACATTAAAATATAGATATGAATATAAATAAAGAAATATATACATGTATATCTATAGCTAAATACATCATATCTATTTCTTTGTGTATATCTTTATCCATATGGGCTGCCACGTTTTTGCAGGGAAGTGGGCGGTTGGCAACGCTTGCATATGCGTTAACACGTTTTCGCAAGGAAGTGGGCGGTTGAGAATGCTTTCCATGACGTCATTGTCTCTCGCTTCTTGTTTGTTGAACCTTGAAGTCGATTTGGCCTGTTTTCTTTGCGGCCATCTGTTCCCACTTCAAAGTCTCCTGGGCACCGGAAAGGGAAGAAGGGCCCCGAACTTGTAAAATCGGATGTGCCCATGCTCGCAATGCAGTGAGCACATCAAAGTGGACAAGTGTCAGACGATGCGATTTGCGGGCCCCGCGATCGAACAATACAATGCAAAGACGTACCCGAGATGAAAAAGACTTAATGATAAATTGACAGCCAAAACCTGCAAATGGGATTCCATATAACTCATCGTCCTCGACTATTTTAGGGGTCCATTTTCAAACAAGACTCATACCTGCAAATGTCGTTCAAAAATCTAGTTTACCACCAACCATAGCTAATAATGATGGAACAAATGAATACAAAACTGTCCATAATCCCTTGCAAGTTGAGAAATTATTGAATGAACGAAAACAAAAACAAATTACATATATCCGAGTTTCATGATCCATGTTGACAAAAATAAAATCATTGAACCATTTCACATGAAAATTTTCAAAACAAGATTCAAATTAGCTCCATGTTGCCCTGAAATAGTCGAGAAATGGATCGTTAATAACTTCAATGTATCAAAAAGTTAACATTGAAAAATGATGTGTGATGCCAACGGAAACAAAAACAACAATAAAAGGATAAGAAAACATTCCAAAACCTACATCTAGGAAAGATAAACAACAACATATGCTATCAACAGTGCCAAACTGAAAAATAAGTAGGAATGATTGCACAAGCCAAATATAAGAGGTTCAAATGAATGACTCGAGTACTAAAGAAGCTACATCTAAAGAATTAAACAAAATACATGTATTATCTTGATCTTGATCATGTTAGATCAATGATCTAGATCAGAAAAAACTTAGATAAAAGGACCATGTGACCTTGCCTTGGCAAGATTCAAATAAAAAAATATCGATATTACACTTGGATAATACATTTTTTGTAATACAAAGACTGCCGATTTCATGTTTTTTATAAACTACAACAACCCGTATCATGCAAGTAATTCTTTTTAGAATTTTCCATTTAATTACGTGCATGGATTTAGCCCTTTATCTTTGAAGGTTCTCGTGAGATCAAGTTTGAATCTGATGCATGGTGTGTTTCAAACACTGATTTAGAAACCTTCCAAAATATTTCCTCATCATACATAAACCCATAGGTGAGGAGTTTTGTGATTATTCTCAATTTTATAATGACGTATTCACATTCACTCCACATTCCACTTAATGTCCACATGTTGATCTCCTTGATTCCTTTCAACGTTGTATTTCTAATTAATTCATAGAGAGAGCACTCTTATAGATCTTAAGAAGGATGTAGCATTGAATCTGTGTTATCCATGAGCATGGTAGATCCATAGAGAATTATGTGTACATATGGTAACAATAGTGTATGCGCCTTTAAGGTTTAAAACAAATCCTGTTTACAGTTCCCAAATTTTGATGAGACAAGGCCAATTTCTCAAAGATTCAGGGTCCAAAAAAAATCTCCATCAATGCTCTAGTCTAGATCTACCCCTGATTTGGTAAGAGGCTACATTTGAAGGAAAGAGGAAAGCCACAATGGGAGATTCACTACATAACTCTTCCTCCAGTATGAGAAGGCACTACAATCGTGATTCCATGTGGCCTTACCATGTGAAAAAATGAAGATTACGATGCATTTATGGAAAATTATATATGAAAAATACGTTTTTTTGTGGTGCAATTTGTCTCTTCCAAAATGGTTCAAGCAACTATGTGCCCCTCTTCATTTGATGACAATTTTGAGGAACTTTGGGTTCCTCACTTGGTCAAAACATGCTAGTAGATCTACATAAGAACTTAAGTCGTAATGTTTCCAAACAAAGTTTTGAAGGTGTATCTTGTTGTTCGATTCTCATCACAAGGATCAGTACCTATTGATTGAATAATGAAAGTAAACAAATGTTGAAACATAAAAATAACAACATCCTTATCAACCAAGATCAAGCGATCTTCAAGGAAGAACAAGCCATGAGCTCACGACGAATAGAGGGATCAATTCAACAAGCTTTACAAAAATTATCATCTAAAACAAAGCTACCTTGAACTGTAACATGTATGGGCTCATAAATAAGAGGAACCCTTAACATTTCATTCGGCTGATGATGTGGAGAGAGAAAAGAGGAATGAGCCCCTCCTCACCCCTTTGTCCATGGCACTCATGATCCCAGGGAGAAGGAGGAAAGGAGGATGCCCTCTCTTCCTCTATTCTTGAGTAGAAAGGCTTGTGAAAGAGGAGAGGGGATGAACCCCCCCTTCCCCCCCGCTCACAAGTGAAAGACAACGAGCGATCCCCCCTCCTCCTGTCTCAAGTGGGTTGGCTTTCCATGGTGGATGAGAGGAGGGAACCATCATTCTCCTTGCCCTAATGTGGCTTAAGCACACGGCACAAGAGAAGAGGGATGGGAAATTCTTTCCCTATATGTCCAGTATGCTCATGGCATCAAAGGGGAGAAGGAAACACTCCTTGAATCTTGCCATCTTGGTCGCACCAAGACCATCAAAGGGGAGGAGAGGAAGAACATACCCTTTCCATCCCTCATTATGCTAACAATTCTTAAGAAGAAAAGGAGGAGGAAATATTTCCTTCCTCACTTCTCCATAATACTAAGAGTACTTAGGAGGAAGAGAGGGATGGAAGTACCTTTCCTCCCCCTCTATACCTCTAGTGGTACCAAAGGGAAACATAGGAATGGCAGTCTTAGTATTCCCCTCTTCCATGGCACAGATGGGAACAAGGGAGCAATGAGTATTACATCTCTTCCTCTCCCCCCACTTGTCCATGGTGTCCAAAACACTAAAGGGGAAGTGAGAGGAGATTTCCTCCACTTCCTCCACACCCATGTCACAGTGAGCGATAAGTGAGAGGAGATTTCCTCCACTTCCTCGTCATGGTGTACTCACATCGAGAATCATAGAATGCTACGCAAAGTTACGAGTTTCTATTCATAAATACCTGTGTAAGACTTGAACAGGAATATTCTACTTTATAGGCTATATCAAATTATGGCATCTAGCTCCACATAGGGAAAAGGAGCCTGCATTTGTGTGGTTCATGCACGACAAAGCTGTGCATGCATGCTGGCCTAACTTGGTCAGTAGTTGCGTAGTGGAAGCAAGCGCTGTTAGGCATTTCAACTAGACCACTCAAGGTGGGGCTACCCGTGCATTAGCTGTTGCAACTACTTGCATGAGCATATGTAAGCCGATATTTTGAGCAAGGACACCTCTACATCAAGTGGTGCATGCACGACCCAGCATTGCATCAACTACCATATACACAACTTAGCAGTTGCATCGACTAGTACATGGATGACTCAGTAACTTCATGCGAAGCCAAGAGTGGGGACCGTCCTACGTCTCCGACAACATGCACCCTTTAGTAGTTGGGACCACGCCCAAGTTGCCTGCATACACAAAGATTCTTGGAGGAGGAACCTATGACTTGGACTGGAAAGATTACTTGAGGAGAAAACTATGACCTTCAAGTGGGAAGCTTCCTTTGGGCACAAAGCTGCTGGTCAACTTGCAAATATCCGAATATAAAAGCATACTAGACTCAGTGTGTCGAGTAACTCGAACACAACTTCTTTATCAACTCCACCAGTTGTAATTACAGTCCTTCTTTGCACCAAAACGTCTGAGACAAAGACTCTACTGTCGCTCCTCACTTGAAGACCCATGTCAGCTTGGCAGCCTTCTGCCAGCCTAGGTTGGTGGACGCCCCTCACTACCTAAAGGCCTGACTACCTAGAACAGGTGGCCAGACTACGCCCAAGATTGGAGAGCAGCCTTGGTATGGCTGCCAATCTTGATGTTGCTCATCTCCGAGCTAAGGGCTATGTCTAGGCATTGAGTGAAGAGTTAGTTTCTGGCGTCACCTCTGCTTGTGCAATGCTAAACGAGTGTAGAATGACTCTGTTAGTGTTCCCTTCTATCAACCTACTAAGCCTAGCATCACTCTACCTACTTGGCTATGAGAATCAAAAGTCCTCTAACAACCCATTAAGTCTCGTAGTGGCTGCAAACGTGGAGAGAGGGTTACCCCGACAACATGAAGGCCATAACACCTAGAAGTACGATGACCGTGCTTAGACCCTTCCAACAAAAGCCTTGATGGCCTAGCAAGTTTTTGCGCCCTCCGGTGTGCCTGTTTGTTAGAGAATTGAGCTGACTATTTCTGTCACTGTTGCCCTATACAATACTTATGCTTCATAGTCTCTAAATTACATGTTTGATTCCAGACTGCCACTTTTCCATATTGGAGTCTTGCATTTGCTTGCTAGGCTAAGTGATCTTGGACAACAACAAGACGCCCTTCTTGCATCAGAGCATGCGGTGATGTCTTCATTGTGGGCTTCCAAAAACCCCAGCACGGTATCAGAGTTCGAGGACGTGTGGACATGCTCAATATGTGATTTGAGTACTAGACCCGTGCCACCACCAAGAATCAATGGTTACACCTTAAGCATCAAAGGCTGATTAAGCTTATCATCACTCAAAAGTCGTACGGTGATTGCGTGGCGTGGCAACCCTACATACATGGAGTTATTGAGGATGCTTTGAGCAGCCTCAAAATGGAGAGACCACACATGGTCTCTCAATAGTTGAATGCCATCTTAGTGCCAAGCTTGTGCATGGACCAAGAATGTGGTCCCAGGATAGAGCAAGCAACAAATGAAGAGGCAAAGCAATCAAGAATGGAGGTGCTGAGATAAAGGCACGTCAAAACGATGTGTGGGGAAATGAACCCTTGCTGGAGCAGTCGACACACAAGTGTCTTTCACTCTTACCATCCAAAGAGTTGGGCACAAGTTTTCAATCTCACCATCCACAACTCCAACAACAATTGTCTCGGATCTAGAAGCAGGTGCATTAGCATCATCATCTTAAACTAGCACACCTACTATCGTCATCAACTATAATAGTCCGGCAAACACATGCAGCAAATTCAATCGCCATAGGCTATGAAGCTGCTGCAGATGCCAGTGATACGATCTGTAATGTCAGACATGATACAGCTTTGCGTGGTTTATCCACTGGAAGCTACAATGATGGTGTCATGTTTGGCACTCGTACCACAACTACGTGAAACAAGAAAACATGACAAAGCTAGAGAGAAAGATTTCATGCATGAAAGCCCCGAAGAACGGAAGCATGTTAACAAGCAGTGAAACATTTGCCAACAGGAGTGGCATGCTTGTGAGCTCCTACCTACCCAAGCATCACATCTTGAAGGTTAGGTGACACAAATTTAGAAACAAAATGAGGCCTTGTAGTTGAATAAGGCTTCATCAGCATCACATAAGTAATCTACACAACTACCAGAGCTCAATTATCCTCCAGACATGCAAAGCGTGTTTTATTACGCTGGACAAAGTTACCTTCTTTTGCTCATGGAGGAAGCGTACAGATGCTTGTGAATTCTTTTAAGCATCCACAACGGCACCATTGCACTAGAGAAAGCATGTAGAAGTGCCACCTGGCTTTCAAGCACCACAAGTTAGAACTGATAACTATCAGCGGTACTTTGCGAACACCCACAAGATGATGTCACGAGGGTCGACATCACTCCATGCATTGCTTTGCGAGTTGCAAGTAGGGAAGCCATCGATAACAACCCAGTTTTTGAAAGAGCCAAGGCAAGTAGCCGTCTTGTAGGAGCTCATGGAGGGTGGAGTGGTGATTATGGAATCAGACTACAATCAGCAGCCGGGAAGTGGCAAGCAGTAGTTACAACAAATGTACGTACTTGAGAGAGAAGTGTCGGCACTAGTGTTCAAAAGGTTGGACGTGTTGCTTAACGTCCACAAGGTGACCAATGAAGCGCACAATGGCTCTGCATCCCGGATGGATTTTTCATGCTCTATCCAAGAGAACATTACCCAACAGCTTAATGTATTTGGGTAGCAGAGCTACTGTGGTGTACGAGTCTTCTATAGTATAAAGAGGTTCACATGAGCCTCAAACTGCATGACAAGATACTTCCTCATCAGCTTGTACAAATGCAACATGGTAACATAATGTATTGCGGATGTAACAGGTAGTTTAGCAAAAGGCAATTGAAGAATTGCAAGAATAGCACTGAAATAGTAGGTACTCATGTATGGAGCCACGAGTATAAAGGAAATGAAAGAATGAACTCATAGGTTGCAATTATTTTGATAGAGCATTGGTACAAGAGGAATAAGCATGGTGATAATCCAGGGCACCCCACCACCATGGACGCAGAAGTGATAAGCGTGCCAAGGTAGAGACGCTAATGAACAGTTTGACATGTGCTTCTCACATCCACAAAACCCGGTCCATGATACGGGGTGGGCAGCAAAGGAGGAAGAAGAAGAAGAAAAAGAAATGGGAGCATGTGAGAAAAAAGGGAATGATTTTCAAAAGCACCATTGGGTTGTAGCATTGGAACCAGCAAGTGTAGCCAAAGCATAAGTGCGGCAGCGTTTCATGATGTAGTGGGTCAACCAAAGCATAGGTCTGCGACATTGTGGTCGCGCACATCATCATGGTGCTGCTTTGTGACATCAAGCAGGTGTGGATCCAAAGTCAAGGGAAAGGCAAAGGAATAACTCGCAAGGGCAACGATCCTCTTAGTGAGAGCACATCAATCTCTGCATTTCGAGACTTGACCACGACAACATTAGGTAGGATGCATTGTGCATCCAAGGAGACCACTACCCCCCTTAAGGGAGCCGCATGATTTGAAAATCCCAAGCACATCTGAATGGATGCGTGAAAATGTCATGAGTATTTAGAGGAAATAGTAAATAAAATGATGCTTGTGACATGAGCTGGTCCAAAACTAGATGTAGATTTCATTTTGATGGAAAAGTTGATACCCCTTTTCTCTTCCTAAAGTTCAACATTTATTAAAAGATCTTATTTGTCTCCACAAACCAAATAGTAAATTTCAATTCATGGCATTAGGTTTTTGCCTGAAGAATGTAATGGAGAAATGATTTCCTGTTATATCGGTTGAAAAGTGAAAGAGAAGGCTTTCTTCCTTTGTGAAAATCCTTTTGTACATCTTGTTCACTAGTGAAAATCCATTTCAGCAGTATCTCATGGTGCAAGACACACTCGCACCAACTACTAAGACCTACAAACTAAGTTCCCCTCCACACCCCTTCCTCTCAACTTGTTGAGTGCATGAAAAATTGTTTCTAACAAACAACAAACTCATCACCCTCACAAAACATGCTAATGCACTTTGTGGAAGACGAATACAAATCAGTGATTTCAAGTATAAATCATCTCAATGAAAATTGTATGATAAAGGGGAATGCATTGATCTTTCAACTTTTTTAAGTATGATGTTATTTCAAAAACCTTCATTAGCGAATTTGGATACTAAAAATCGTATTATTCTTGATCACAAAAGTTAGGAAATACACACAAACAAACTCACCTCTTACAGTCTCTTGTCCTGTATCTCTCTTGCAGCTTCTTGTGTTGAAGTAAGGAGTCTAAATTAAAACATTATATGTAAAATTCCTTTAACTTAAGATTAAAAAACTCTGAAAAATATCATAGTTGTAACCATTTTGTTTTTTATGTTGTTCTTGAATAAATCTTTCTTTTTCAATAGTGATGATGTGAGTTGTTTCCACGATACCACGTATAAGATGACTTTAAGCAGTTAAGAAGAAATAAAGCATTTTGTTAAACAATTTAAGAACTTATTTGATGTTTAAAAAAAAAACACCGGTATCTTTTATTGATCTTGGTATATTGATCTTTGACCTTTTTCATCAAGTTCCTAGTGTTCTTCTCTTTCTTAAATACACTAATGGAGAACTATTACTATCATGTGTGACTTGCAAACTAGGCATGCTACAATGAATCCTCATTCTGTATTGAAAGGATTTTCTTGCTGGCATGCATGGGCCTGAGATATAGTGTTGGTATCATGAATATAGAGGATATTTGGCTTGCATATCCCAAAAACACCACGTGTACTCTTAAATGGAAAATTGTGATAACTCCTTGCCCTTGATAGAAACATTGTGATGATTGCAAGTAATTTGTTCGATTCAAAAGTAGATTTTGGTGTATGACCGTGGGGCCTCGGTTCTTAAGTTGTCGGAAAGCAAGGACCCGCATTGTCGGATCCATCGGCGTTGGAGCCTCGATTTAGGCGGTAGTAAAAAAATCTGCATGCTTTTGGCGTGATGCAACATAGCCGGCCTGCTACCAAGCTGGCCATCCCAAGTGATTGCTTTCGAGGATAATGCTACAAAAAATCGATTCAAGAATTGTGTGCAAGTGTAAATCGTGCTGTATGGAAGGATACGCTCGGATGAACTCCACTTTTGACGCTTTTCTTCTTTGATAACGTTACTTGTTCAACAATTCCAATTCAGTTTGTCATATTGAATGCTACATACCGGTTTTCATGGGGAAACGCTGGCCACTGATGTTGCCAACGGGCCTCAAGATAGTCAAAGTTAGCCGGCAAGGTTCTCCGGTTTGATTGGCCAGCACAGCCAAGGGGTTTGTGTGATGTTGAGAGATGTCCATGTAAAAAGGTGCGCAACCAAGTATGGCTCATAGGTTGAAGTGCCATCAATTTTGATGTTAAAACTTTTATAGATGTTTTGGTTGAGTTATCTACTATGACTGTTTTCATAAAAAACAATAAGCACATAAGTTGAAGTAATGAGCAAAGTAGGCTTAACACACTCTAACTAGCAAAAACGAATAAGAGTTTTGGTTGAATTATACATGTGTTTGAAGACGTTTTACACAAAGAACCTTTCTATATCTCCATTATGAACTTTGTATGATTATATATGCAAACGTTTAGGCATCAAACGATGTGAAAATTGTATGAGAAAATGTCTTTGAGAAAAAACCAAGACTTGTATTTCTTGGATTGAAAATTAATTAGAATCTAGATTCGTATTACATTTCCAATTTTCTTATTCCATATGATTGTTTTGATCAAACCACAAGGTTTCTCTTCAATACTATTGGTTCGAAAACAGAAAAGGTTAGATATTTACTTTTATTGTTTAAAGGACGAACTCAAGGAATTGTAAGATGTTAATGAAATACATATTCAATTCTTCCATTTTCGTATGATATAAGATTTCATTCGGATAATCACAAAAATAATAACCAAAACAACGACATCTATTTCTTAACAGCTTTGTTTATGGACTACCCCTTCATTAAAATCAATGGAGATGATTTTTATAAATAGATGAACAGAAAAGATTATGAATTGTGGCTATAGGATCCATGTGTATGTGGCCTCTGATGAGTGATTTTTGATGGAAAGAGAGCAAACCAGTCAGCTATGTAGGCCACTCATCCAAGATTTGTGTTCTGTTTGTAGAATGGAGTTCTATGTTAGCCTACTTATAGCTAATTTTGGATACAATATAAAAATATTTACATTTCTGCACATAATGTTTTTCACAAAACATCTACAAAACCTCTACTATTGAGATAAAATGTATGACGTTATAAAATAACCAATTTTGCGTATCCAACCATGAGGATTTTACTGGTAGTTGAACGTTAGATGTTAGATGCTCATTCGCGTATAAGTTGTGTTGAAATGATGGTTGGATGGGCCAAAAACAATAATTCTAAGAATATACAGAAACGTTTACAAACATATTGATGCATTCTAAGCCATGTATAAAACACTTATTTTAGTAAAGCTTTGGTGGTGAGGCCTTTTCCCCATTAAATCTTGTGAACATCTTTGATTTGTGTTAGAGGTGGGGATTTTTATGCCTACTTGTTTTGGGAAAGATTGTGCAATCATTTTTGGTATCGTTAAAGCCTGCAAAGAGGTAAGGAATTTTGTGTATGAGATTTTTAGGTTCAACGTCAAAGACTTATTGTATGATCTAGGTCCTAGGGGGGAATGGACCATAGAGTTGTAAAGCATTATGCACTACATGCAAAACAGGGTTGCGCATCCCGGCTTATTCCTGTTAGTCACTAATCTGATAGGGAACTACACTTTGTTGGGTTTTAGGGTACATCTAGTGAGGTAGGGGCTACCCTTGAGTAATCAGTACCGACCGCCTTGCATATGTAGTTGCATCATTATGACTGAGCACACATGGAAGGTCGAGAGTCGGAACCGCATTACATCATTGCATAGAGGGAGGACTGAACACGTCCTCAGTACACGTATGCTGAAGTCACGAGCCACATGCAGAGCTTGGAACAAGGACCACTCTATGTTAGCACCCATGTGTACAAATTATGAATAAGAGTTACTCGAGGTGTCAATATACACAAGACGTTTCCCAAAGGAGGAATCTTCCCACCTTTTGCATAAAGCTCCTTCCAAATTTGAAAGCTGTCAATTTTTTTGTAGCCTTGTATAAAAGGTTTCTAGGTATGATGTCCTTATTCAATAAGTCACTTATTAGTCAAGCATTGCACCTATAGTCAAACGTATCATCCTCCACTAGTTACGGATATCGCCAGAGACCAATACTATGAAGAAAATCTTCTCAAGACCTTTATAAGCATGTGAATAGTTTGTTAGCCTGGTAAAGAGGTTGCACTCAAATAGTAGAAGGATAAAATACCTGATGGATTCATTACATATTTATGGTGGTCTAACTATGTTCAAGACATAAGCTGTTTTAGTAAACGTTTTGTCTTCATGTCTCTCACCTATGGGCGTAGAGCTGTGTCTTGACATGAGAGTTATAGTTTTTCTCTAGTAGAGGTATGTTGGCATGCTATCCCTTATACTTTATATGTCATCAATCAGAGAAGATGCATAGTAAGCACAACGGTCTTAGTGCAGAGGAGCGAAGCCCTTGTTCTACTCACAAACATGAGCAAGGTTAAAGATTTTTCCACACCATCACATGGAAATTTTGCACGACCTAATTCATTTGCATTTCACTTCATTTCAGCATTGTTACGTCCCTTATTGAGATGATATATGTGCTTGTTGTGTCAGATATCATCTCAGTGATCACTTAAGGAGTGCATCCACTGAATAAATAAAGAGTATCTGTGTAGATTTACTTTTGAAAATACACGAGCAATGTGCAAACTTCCTTGGAACCGACAAACATACAAACCTTGCCAAGACCCAGCCAACGGTTTTGTGCAACACCGGTCAAGGCAAACACACTTGCGGAGATTGACCCTATGCATATCACTCCCTTATGCATACGGCTAGCAAAGCCGCATCGTGGTCTCGAGGCACTTCTTTTCCTCTCTTGCCCAAATTTCCACCTTACTCTTGTGCACGCTTGACAATGTGTGCTAGGCTAGGACACGACGTATTTGTATTTCTTTCATTTTATTGAGTAAACTAATCCATTGGATTTCTCTTAAGGCTTGCCCTCTGGGCCGCCTCCAGTCCCTTTCTTGCTCTCACTGCGTGTTCGGGCCCGTGCCCTTGCACTACACCCATTCTTTTGTTGCTAATGTCACCCATACATTAGCATCCCCCACTCCTTCGAGGAAGCTTTTGCCTAACCCTCCAAATGTGCTGCGTCCACAGGAGACACTCAATCGCCATTGCCCATACCTTCACTGTAGCACCCAGAGCTCATTGGATCGCTACTCCTCCTCTTTTGGTTCCTTGCCGCTTCCCGTCACCGTTTCCACTTCTCATTTACATGCATTACTCATTGAACCACAACGCTCATCATTGTGACCGAGTCCACTCAAAGAGTAGTCATTACATTCTTTAGACATGGTATCAGATTACAAGTGACATACCTTGCTTGTGCACGCTCCCCCCTGTGAGCCGCACCCACTTTCCTTTCAATGAAACTTCTCCGCCTTGAAGAATTGTGGTTTTCGAAAGACCTATGTTGAGAACGCGTATTTTGACCAAGGTGTCGTTGTAGCTTCGTTTGACTCCCTCCTAGAAAATTGTAGGCATAACGTTTTGCCCCTGTGCCCATTCTTCCTCACTAACAGTAGCTTTCACCTTTGACTATTGCTTTCGCTACATTCCGATGCAAGATTGCGCTCTTATGCTTAATCATCTGCCCTTTGTCATTCATCATTACCTCATTTATCATCCTTTGGCCCTCGACTACATCACCACCATCATCTTGTACTACCTTCTTGCACCACTATCATGGACGACCCTTTCGCTTACCACGAGGCCCTCCTCCTCATCAGTCCGCAGCTGCTTCCATGTCAGGAGCAACATGACCTCCACACTTACAATTTCTAGTTTCCGCGAGCTCATTGTGAAGTCAGATGGGACCAATAACTATAAGCAATGGAGCTACTTGGTATCTCTCTTTTTTGGTACTTAGAGAATCGAGGGATTCACTCTCAGCCACTTGGTCACAAGTACTAACACTAGGGTGGAACCACATAATGCCTCCGCTTCTTGCACACATGCCACAACTACAACTGTCTTAGGAGGAGACTCATGCGCTGGATGAGTAACCAATCTTGGAAAAAATTCATCTTGTGGTACTGCCATTGTAGCTCTTCCCATCACACGCGCCTCGTGGGACGTCACCAATAACACCGCCCTCATGATTATCATGACCACCTCCCCTCGCAAGCTGCATGAAGAGATGTGCACCCTCAACTCTTAGACTCAGGAGGTCTGGAAGGCTCTTGAAGATCATCCGCTTTCCTGCATGCCCCTTCACCATCCGTCATGGCACACGTCTGCAAGAATCGTGCTATCGACAAATGGTTGGACTAGAACTCTAGTAGATCATACGACGAGTAACCCAGCTAAGCAGAAGAGTGCTGACGGCGCTATCAAAACCGGATGGGTAGCTCAAGCTGGCATTCAATCTAAGCAAACAATGTGAAAGCTCCTCTTTCTCCTACTTTTCCCGTTGCTGCGAATCCTACTCGTAACAATACTTTTATGTTACCGATAGTTGAGGCTGTGATTGAGATTAGATATGAGGAGTATGGTCTTGAGATGAACACGGTGTCCTCTCCTCCTCCTTTCTCCTCTCACACTTCTCTCTGCAAGTTTGACTCTCTGCTCATCTCACTCATTCATTCCACTTATGCATACTTATGTCCGACATACCCACTTCCTCGTCATCCACGACCAATTCTCTCAGCATTTCATTATTCTCTGTATTCACACACTAGCAACAGCACTTCCTGCCCTCAAAGACTTGCAGCGACAGTAGACTAAGCAATTTGACAGATCGCTTCGCCTCATTCTTTGCAACACTACTCATAAATCCCTTCATACTTTCCTTACTAATTACTCTACAATCAAGGAAACACTACTTACCATAGCTCCAGCCCACAACAAACACCACGCCAACTGACTACTGAAGGAAGAAAATGGCTTAATGAAGGAGCATCATGTTACCTCTCCGATCTAGACAGATTACCTTTGCAGTGTTGTCACCGCTCACAACCTGCACAAACCCAAGTACGGCATGTGTCCAAGAACAATTTGGGTGTGTAACCGAAGCCATTCTCGGCTCCTACTACAAGCGTGACTCACTTCACAACAAATCTATCGATATTGCAACTACATCACTAATAACCCATGCACTCCCCTTTGCATAAAAAACCTACCCCCACGACACTCAGGGCCTCTGCTCAAACACAAGTACACTACCTAGGTTTTCTCTCCTCATTCTATATCCTGGTCTTAAGGTGTCCATTGCCTCCAAAACATCCCAAGTTCTCCGTGTGCTGTGCCTCTTCAGAAGTAGGACTTCCGACACCACCCTTCAAGGCTTGCACCCCTCTTTTGATGTAAGGGGGATGTTAGATATCATCTTGGAGATCGCTTGAAGGTGTGCATCGATCAAGAAAATGAAGAGTGTCTGTGCGGGTTCATCTCCAAAGGACCACGACCAATGTGTAAACTGTCTTACGATCAACCAACGTGCAAACATCGTCAAGACCAAGCCAACGGTTTTGTGCAACAACGGTCAAGGTGAACACACTTGCAAAGATCGGCCCATTGCATATCACTCCTTTATGATAGCAAAGCCGTATCGTGGTTTGGAGGCGCTTTTTCTTCTTTCCTGCTTGAATCGCCACCTTACTCTTGTGCCCGCTCAATGAAGCGTGCTAGGCTAGGACACAACCTATTTTTATTTCTTTCATTCTATTGAGTAAACTAATTCATTGGATTCCTCTCAAGGCTTGCCCCCTCAGCCGCCTCTAGTCCCTTTCTCGCTCTCACTGCCTCTCCACGCCCGTGCTCCCTCACTACGCCCAGTCCTTTTCGTTAACGTCACTCATACATCTATAATTCCCGCACCTTCATGGAATCTTCCGCCTTACCCTCCAAAAGTGTTGCCTCCACTCAAGACACTCCATCGTTGGTGCCCACACTTTCACTGTAGCACCTTAAGCTCATTGGCCCGCTCCTCCTCTTTTGGTCCCTTTCTGCTTTCTATGAACGGTTCCACTTCGCTCTTGTTTTCATTGCTCTTTGAACCACAATGCTTGCCATTGTGACCGTGTCCACTCAAAGAGGAGTCACTTCATTCTTCTGACAACTTGTTATGCTAGCAGGCAATAAAACTCAGTACACTTGTTGATCTTCGTATTGAGGACTAAAAACATCAATAAACGTATTGTTACGTGATAAGGTATTCTTACAACTTGGTGTTTATAGTGTTATGTTGAGACGTACTTGAGTTTGTCAATGACACAAATGGGAATGGCCACCATAAATGTATGATCCCATTATGTTTTGAATTTTTCATTCAAGATCTATAATGAATTTTTTGGTAGTTTTATTGATGTTGATTGCTTTAATTGAAGAGATTTTCACCATTTGGTCCATGTATGAACGAATTGATAGAATTTCCACAATCTTCAACAATTCTTACGTATTTCTCGAGAATTATCAAGTTACACAGTGACCAGCATGAAGATTATCACCATGTGCAAAATTTTGAATGAGTTTTTTTAAGTTACCAATCAAGGCATGGCTTTGTATGCATCAGCGAAATTCATTTTAAGTCATAATTTGATTTTTATTTTCACCAATTTGATCCATCTGCTTTATCTTTATAACTTTTGTATCTCATGAAATGTTGTACGTGCTCTTTCATCATGCAAGATTCTTGTAAATTCCCTATTGGACAGGTGAGGAAGCGAAGAAGCAATGCTTCATGCTTCATCATAGCGACTTAATTTTCATGACTATTTATACGCCAGCCGAAGGCGGTGTGACGTGTCAGAATGCGATCCTGAAACATTGTGGGTTTCAACAAGGGTTTCCGGATCTCGTGGATCGTGTCGTTTTTGGTCGGTTAAGCGCACTGGCTGGATCGATCGTGTTTTCTATGTCTTGCTCGGAATGGGAGATGCAATCGCGTCCACCCACGATCGGACGGCATCCTTCGGTCTTGTCCCACTCATTCCATCGTTTGCCAACGTCGGTATCCGGTGTCGCTCATGACGCTTCCTTTGCCACTTAGAAAAGAACCGGATAATCGGGCCCCTAGGCACCAACCCTCAAAGTAAAACCGCGTCAAGGTTTGCTGATATTTGCGAGTGACAACGTTTGGTTTGCGTTGCTAAACAGAATGAAATCAATCAAAAAGAATTTCCGAGAATAGCGAGCAGAACCTGTCCGTCTCACACATATCTGGCATTCACCCACATCCGTCCACGAATGCCCTATGTGAATTATCTTGTGGGGTGGGAAAATACGGGAAATTCTTCCCAAGTTACCGTTACTGGCAGGGGAAATTCATCCCTCTTGTTCAGAAGATAAGTCTCGTTATACCACGCTTCTATGTTTTTCAAGCCGACTGCTACAATTTCCGATGTTAGAGACAGAATACTACTCATATTTTTATGTGGGAGCGAAATGCCACCTGGGGTCCATAGTATGTCATTATGCATCCCTAAAATGAGGCATTTGTTGATACCTCATATGCCCATCGTGGCTGTTGAGTTGATTCGCTAGTGTCACATCCATGTGAATCTAGCAGCGAGCCGGATTTTTAATCGAATATTGACGCAACTGGAATCCACGGAAAAATGTTGCCGACGGTTCAACTTACGACTGACGATCCTGTTCGTCTATACCTTGAAACGTATTTTGTGCACATCATACTACACCGTAAGCTGTGAAAATGTTCTACATAAGGAGAGAACACATGTTTCAATTTTGACTTGTATAACAGCGAAGTCCTCGATGGGGGTAGATAATGGCGGAAAAGATTACACGGGGGGTGTGGAATGTTTGTCCTTCGATGGGGGTACTTAAAACTAAGCAACATCAACCCACTTCTTAAGTACCCCCTTCGGGTTCTTCCAGAGGAGAAGTGCAAACATGTGAAGGCCGAAAGCCCAGCAAGAAAATGGACATGATGCATCCAGCGAACACCAAGAAAACACAAGGTCAAGACTAAACATGCGGGTAGTCGACCGCGACAACATTTTCACAGGTGTATCCACTTTACATTCTGAATATGGTTGTACCAAACTCAACGTACATGATTCTGTTGGGCACTGACGTGGGGTCAACAATGATAACATGAGGCTGTACGAACATAAAAAAACAAAACATTTGATTCAATCAGAGAAATACATCAATTCAAAACTGATAAGCTGCTTTTCATCTTCCTTGTACATTCTTTGCGTAAATTCTTTCCTGTTTTATACTCTATTTTAAAGACAACGAAATGATTTTTTTTACAAAAACCTAATCAAATTTATGAAAACACGAAAACTGATGGATTCATATTATATTTCGATGTTTAATTTTTATACTCATATAACTATGAATTTATATGAAAAAAACATATTTATGTATTGAAATATGTAGACAACTTTTTTCACCATACTCATACATATGAACTTAGATAAAGATATAACATAGATATAAACATACATACGAATGTAAACATAGATATCAATATAGATATAATACATAAAAGGTTTAGATATGGTTATATATACTGATATGAATAGAGATATACATGAAGATATTGATAAAAACATACATTTTCATATAGATATAGACATCGATATAGATATAGAATAAAAATGCATACATATACATAAATAATTATATCTAGATATAGAGATATGTATATAGATATGGATAGGAAAATAGATTTAGATATAGATTTCGATATATATATAGATATACATATCGATATAGATATAGATGTAGATATAGATATAGATATAGATATAGATATAGATATAGATATAGATATAGATATAGATATAGATATAGATATAGATATAGATATAGATATATATAAAGATATAGATATAG
>SZWC01030856.1:4686-17505 GCA_023375785.1 Penium margaritaceum | reverse complement strand
CTCTCCTTCTCTCTCCTTCTGGTCCCTCTTCCCTGCTTCTTCCCCGCCGTTCTTACTCTCCTTCCCTGCTTTTTCTCCTGCGACGTCGGGCTCCTGGGTCTCACCCTTGCGAATCTCACCGCACCTTGTCCTATGGAAACCTCCCTCCACCTCAGACCTGTCTCCAGAGTTTTCCCTTATGACAGCCGGTCTGCCGTCATCACCAAGATTGCCACAGGCGTCGCTGGGCAGACACCAGCAGCGAAGAGGAAAGGAGTAAAGCGGTGAAAATGCTCATTAGCTCCTGTTTTGTAATACGTGAACCTCGCCACCCCAGATCTTGGAAACATCTAACCCAACTGCCCCCACAAGGGGAAAATCAACACCACTCGTCCTGCCTCGGAAGAATGAACACCATCCACCCCTTTCCGAGCAAAAGAAAGCCATATATGTCTACTCATTCTCACTATGGTCAAAGTAGCAATGCAGGTTGTTTTTTGGGCATGGTGAATGAGGCATGCCATGGTAGATTGCGGCCCTCGATCCCAACCGTCGTGATGGTGTTACGTACCAGACGTACACAAGTCCCTACCTTCCTGAATGGGCATTTTTTTTGTTACACAAACTGCCCATCGCATCACAAAGACCGCGATGTTCACTCCGATGGTCGAGAGCAAACTCGCCAACTACCTTACTCGTAGTGGATATCCTCGAATCTTCTCACAGCTTTGACCAGTCTCGCGAACCTACGGAAAGAAGTATCACGACCTTTCCGTCGACTTCTCGATGCACCAAGCTGGATTTGGATTTGTAGAGATGCATCTCGCATCTTCACCGTTGATTCTCGAAGACCCCGGACTTCTCGACGGACCTTCTCGAACCCGATCACTCACGACACGACTCCACACGCGTCGCACGCCAAACAACCCAGCGACCCCGACTACGCTTCATTCGTAACTTGATACTTGAAGATATATGTTCGATGATGTCAGCACTTGTTATCAAAGTACACTTACCACTAGTTATGAATTGTTCAAGTGTCCCAAAATCTAAATCATGTTTTGCCTCGTAACTTCTACATGTGCACCATCTATGTTCTGTTTGGTGTAGCACTTGGTATCAGAGCGCACCGGTACTAGAGAGGCATCCGACTACATTACCCATCCAGAGGACTAGCTCGTACGAGTCATCAGCGCATCTCGCACGTCAAGACTTCGCAGACTTTGCGATTACGATGTGAGGCGAGCAGGTACAGCTGACAACCAGCAGCGGGTCTTCGGCGACAACTTCGACAAAGAACTTCGACGAACAACTCAACGTAGCGATGGAGGCTCTTCCAAACGCAAGTGCGCGTGAAGCGGTGCTCGTCGAGAAAAATTCCCAACCCTCGAGAGAACCTAAAACTCGTCCGGCTCCACCAGAATCGTTCGATCCTGCAAACTCAAGAGGACCAATGGTTCGGATGTGACTGACAAGTTTGGAGGTGTACTTCACTGCTGCTGGGGTCGATGACGATCAAAAGAAATTTGACCTCGCGGGCGCGCTTTTTTGTGGCACTGCGCTAAGTTGGTGGTCCGACCTAAAGACCATCCAACGACAGCAGGAGACCGGCGGAACCTCATCGATGGCCAAGGGAGCCCGTCTCACATCACCGATTGCAGGTGTTCTACCCTTGGAGCAGATCAATCCATAGTGGAAAAACGCTCTCATGCCACCAACCGACTGGAACAAATTTTGGCGCACGATGCTTGCACGCTTTGGATGACTGAACGAGAAGTCAAATGCACGGTACAAGCTCTAGCGTCTATGTCAACAGTCCAGCGTTGCGGAGTATACGTAGAGATTTCACGAGATCATCACGGAGCAGACGTCGCCCCTGACGAACTCTCTTTTCACAACAGCAGCCTCAAGCGAGATATCTGACGAGCAATCGCTATCTTCGACATCCAAAATGACTTACTACGGACGATCGCAACAGCAAAAAGGATCGACAGCGCTGGCTACAACACTAGGATCTAGGAATCCTACGGCTAGCGACCTAACCACAATTATCGCGGAAGTGGAGAAATCCAAACAGCACAGTCCTCGATTCCAATGGAAGTGAATGCTATCAACCAAAGAGATGCGTGGACCTACTACAACTACGAAAACATTGAGCACATCGCTCTCAATTGTCGTAGAAAACAGCAAGCCAAAAAGGGGGGAAGTCGTAGAGAAACGAGTCGGGAAACGGTAGAGGGCAGGGTGAAAGGCGCAACTCTTGTCTGTGAGGAGCGATCAGCGCTGAACGGTCGCCCATCTAAATGGCCTACATCGTCCCAGAGGGTTTTTGATATCACACAATTCCACAAGGGGTACGAGGACGACCAACTCGCGATACTGCTAAAAGTTGAGCCTTGAGGATGCAAAAGTTGCATAATGGTACCAGCACTATTGGATGGAGGAGCTTCACACACCTTCGTAAGCAACGACATGGTTTGCAAGCTGGGTTTGCAAACCGAACAAGGGGTCTTTCAAGGAAAAAACATCAACGGGAGATTACAAATACTGAGGCTCCAAGAACCACTACGACTACAAGAGGGGGATCTACGAGATGTAACAGTCTAGAGGTCTTGTCCAATGACCGATTAAAAATTCATCCTCGGACGAGATTTCCTCTACTGGCACAGTCCGTAGGTTGACTGAACAGCGGTGACGTCTACGTGGAAATCGAAGGAGCCAAATGACAACTTCCACATGCGGGACGGAAGAAGAAAACAGAAGCATCAGATGTGAACCGAAGGGCGCTCGGCGTGACGGTCACACGCCGAGCCCTTGGGATAAACCTCCCAATCCTCGACCCCTTGGTGTGTGGGCCAACCCTTGAGATGCCGAACGACCCTCTCCTAGTAGCAAGACCGTTGCTGGCGACCGAGGTTCCCGTCATGCGACTCTCCCGGTGGCGTTTGCACCAAGGTGCGCTGCGGAAGACTTATAAGATTGAATGGACGTGTACAAGGCAATGCTTGGAACACAAGAAGAGTTGGGCGAGGAATAAATCCTTTGGACTTGACCGATCAGTACAAGGTAATGTACACAGTCTCTTGGTAAGATTGGCATGCCTACAACAACCCCTAGGTGTCCTTATGTACCAACCCCTATGAGCCAGCCGAAAGATCCTCGGTGCTCCAAATCCCTCTACCAAGGCACATTCATGAAAATAATATATGCATCATGGAGTACGTGCCACGAGCTTTCCAACGCACCAAAGAACGCCTCAATCCGTGAAAAAACGGCCGAGTTATGGCCATTTGAGAGCTCCACGCGTGACGCCTGCTGGCAGTACTGCCAGCAGAGGTCACGGCCGCCTGAAGCGCCCTTGCTTGCGAATACAGCTCCAGCCGCCATCCGGAAGCGCCCATGGACCCCAATGAACCTTGCCTGATTGGCTAAGTGTTCATCCAAGGGCGCTATGGCTCCAGTGGGCGAGAAAGTCGTTCCGCCGTGCTCGAGGTTGAACCGGTCCATTCCCTGTTTTTTGGGTTTGCGCCCCCCACCTTTGCACGGCTGTATCTTTCTTGTCCCTGCACCGAATGACCCGGTTCCGGGGTCGATATTGCATGGTTTTTCACGTCAAATACAATGGAAGCATCAATACATACATCTGACATCAGCATGGTGATGTAATCACCGCCTTGACTGGTGATTCCCATAACATCATCCCCCCCTCCGAGGGCGCACCGTCCCGATGCGCTCCTGGTACGCTTGGTGAACTGTGTTGACAGCACCACCCCTGTGGAAATCAGCTTTGAGGATCCAGCAGTTGTGCTCAGGCCCATAACCTAGCCATTGCACCAGGTACTGCCACCCGTTACCGCGTCGACGGTGCCCGAGAATCTTCTCCACAACATAGTCCTCTTCATCCTCCACCAAGACTGGTGGAGGAGGAGCCTGTCCCTGCGCCGCGAACTGCACATCCGGCTCCTTTTAGGCCTTGAGAAGAGAAGCTTGGAACACGAGATGAATCCCATAGTGGTCCGGTAGCTCCAACTCGTAGCTCACCGTAGACTGCTTCCCCTTGATTGAAGAAGGACCCACCCACCAAGGCTTGAGCTTGTCCCTGCCGACCTTCGCCAGCTACTGGTTCCGTGAGCTCAATAACACTTTTTGTCCCACCAAGAACTCCTCAGCTTTCCGTTTCTTGAACGCTTGCCGCTTCATCTGCTGCTGCGCCTTGTGTAGCGCCTTGCGTACGCCGCGCCACACCTCTGTGAAGTCACTTGGAAACTGCTGCACTACGAGTAGGTCCAATCCCATTGCCATGTCTGAGGGACATGCAAGCTGGACCCCATACACTACCTCAAAAGGAGACTGCCGTGTAGAGGCATGCACTGCTGAGTTGTAGGCAAACTCGGCCACCGGGAGCTTGCACTCCCATCCCTCGCCATCTGGCTCCAAGATCCCCCACAGTAGCTGCTCCATGGTCTGATTGGTGTGCTTAGTTTGGCCATCATTTTGGGGATGATAGGCCTATGAATGAGCCACATGGGTGCCCACCTTCTTAAAGAGTTCTTCCCAAAACCGGAAGGTGAAGCGCGGGTCGCGGTCTGAGACCATGCACTTCGGCACCCCGTGCAGTTTGATGAAGTGTTGCAAGAGGAGTTGAGCCGTCTCTGCTGCCATGACCTTCTCCGCACATGGAACCGTCTTCGCTGAACCGGTCCACCACCACCAGCACCATGGTGTTGCCCGTTGCATTCCGTGGAAGACCCCCCACAAAATCAAGTGAGATGTCCGTCCACGGATGTTCCGGCACCAAAAGCGGCTGCAGCTCCCCTGGCGCTTGCGCCCTCCGTGACTTGATTCTTTGGCATGTGTCACAGCTGCTCACGTACTCCTTGCAATCTTCTCCCATCATCACCCACCAATATTGGTGCGCAAGGGTCTTGAAGGTCTTCTCGTGGCCAAAATGACCACTCTAGTGCAAGTCGTGCGCCTCTTCCAATAGCGCCTGCCGGAACGACGCACTCCACGACACCAGAATCTGGTTCCCCTTCTCATGTCGCCAATACTGGCCGTCCCACTTGCACCCCTTCACCGTACTTCTGGAAAAGTCCTCGTTCTCTGCATACCCATGTGCAAATATGCTGCGGATGATTGGAGATCCCGCCAGCACCGTGATCGCATGCACGCCCAAGTCCGGTTGACGCGAAAGCGGGTCCGCTAGGTTGATCCTCCCTGGTTTGTACTGGATCTCGTAGTCGAAGCCGCCCTCCAGCAGCTCCATCCACCGTGCTTGACGACGACTCAGGTTTAGCTGCGACATGAGGTACTTGAACGCGTAGTGGTCCGTGTGCACCACACATCGCCGCGCCTCAAGGTTGCACCTCCATTGCTTGAAGGCCTGGACCACCGCGAGCATCTCCTTCTCGTGGATCGGGTAGTTGAGCTCAGCCCCTTTCAGCTTCTTGGAGTAGTACGCAATGGACTACAACCCCTTCCCTTAGTCTTGCATCAGCATCCCGTCGATCGCGTCGTCGCTTGCGTGCATCGCCAAAACGTACTCCTTGCTTGTGTCCGGATGCACCAACACAGGGGCTTGACACATGGCAGCCTTCATTGCACCGAAGGTTTGCCCCTCTTTCGCACCCCAATCCCATTGGCGCCCCTTCTTGAGCAAGTCTGTCAAGGGTGCTCCCACTGCCGCATGCCCCCGGATGAACCTCAGGTAGTAGTTTGTAAAACCTAGAAAAACTTGGATGTCACGCACGCACGCCGGCTTTGGCTACTCCTTCACTGCTT
Organism: Penium margaritaceum; assembly: GCA_023375785.1. Classification (NCBI taxonomy): domain Eukaryota; kingdom Viridiplantae; phylum Streptophyta; class Zygnematophyceae; order Desmidiales; family Peniaceae; genus Penium; species Penium margaritaceum. Next base: position 11,745 of record SZWC01030856.1, on the reverse strand, counting down.
CCACCTTTTCTGGGTCCATGCGGATCCCCCTCCCGCTGACAATGTGCCCGAGGAACTCCACCTCCTGCTTGGTGAATTCACACTTGTTGAGCTTGGAAAATAACCGCCCCTTTCTCAACACTTCCATCACCGTCCACAGGTGCTCTCGGTGCTCCTCCATCGTCCGTGAGTAGACAAGGATGTCGTCGAGGAAGACGACCACGAACTGGTCCAAGTAGGGATGGAATACCCTATTCATCAGCGCCATGAATGTAGCTGGAGCATTCGTTAGCCCAAAAGGCATCACGAGATACTCAAAGTGTCCATAGCGCGTCTGAAACGCGGTTTTTTCCACATCCTCCTCCGCGATGCGGATTTGGTGGTACCCTGACCTAAGGCCCAGTTTGCTGAAGACACGCGCAACTCGTAGCTGGTCAAACAATCCCTCGGCCCCTGGCAACGAGTAGCAGTTCTTCACCGTGATGTAGTTGAGCGCCCGGTAGTCCACGCACATCCGTAGCTCTCCTGACTTCTTCTTGACGAACAGCACCGGCGTCGCGTATGGAGACACCGACGGTTGAATGAAGCCTTGGTCCACCAACTCCCCCAACTGTTTTTTTTAGCTCCGCAAGCTCCGCGTTACTCATGCGGTTGTAAGACCGCACCGTTGGTGACGACCCTGGCACCACCTCGGTTTTGTGGTCAATGTCGCGTTGCAGCGGCAGCCCCTTCGGTAACTCCTCTGGAAAAATGTCCCCGAACTCCTTGAACACCTCCCCAACACCGAGAGGCAACTCTGGAGATCCCACGCCTTCCACCGGCTGTTCCTCCGCTGCTTCAACCGCCGCAATCTGCTGCTCTGCTACTTGTTGTGGCCGCACCCATGCCAAGTAAACCTGGTCACCCTTGCGCTCGCACCGCTTCATGTGCTGCAAGTTGATGACGTGCAGCTGCTTCCCCGCTTCTGCCACTTTGGACTCCTTCCCCTCACCTCGCCACAACGGCAACGTGAGATTTTTCCTGCCCGCTTTCATTATCACCCGGTCGCACCTCCAATCCACCTCCGGATTCCAGGCGTACAACCAATCCCGGCCGATCAAGCACTCGTAATCATCCATAGGGCAAGTGTGCAACTCCATGTTGCACACCAACTCACCCATATGGACCTTGTGCTTGACGAGAGGCCTGCTGCACTCCACCACTCCGGACACCTATCACGCCTTGGCCAACGTCCCCGACTGCCATGCGAGTCCCACCCCCATTGGCAACCTGTCGTTGTAGAAGTTATGTCTTGCACCGCCGTCCAGCAACCCGCGTAGCTTCCTCTGGCCCTTGAAACTCCACTCTAGAATCTCAAGAACCAACTCCAAGATGATCCCTGGAAACAATCGGGTCTCACCTTCATTCCGCAACAGCACTTGAGGCAGCTCCTTAATCGGCAAAAGCCTTTCAAGGCTAGTCATGTCCATTACAGATGAAAGACTTGCAGTAGTAGGTCGTCCCCTCCTCACTGCTATTGTCCATTTCCCTGCTGTGCCTTGTGCTTAGGGCAATCTCTCTTGCGATGACCCTCATCACCACAAGCCCAACACTTGCCTCTCCGTCCCTGTTGCCCACCTGCACCCTGCTGCCCGGCTTGGGTTGCATCCACCTCCATGGGCACAGCCTGACCCGGCTGCTCCACCCATGGTTGTGTTCCATAGCTGGTCCGACGTGCATTGTAGCTTACCGCGTTGATGCACTCCGGTGCCGAGACAAACTCCACAAAGGTACGCAACCCGAACACCGCGAGTTCACGTTGGACTTGTGGCTTTAGGCCGTCATGGTAGCAGCCGTATGCCTCCGCGTCCAAGAGATCGTCAATCTATGCTGCCAAAGCCATAAAGCATGTGGTATAGTCCTCGACCGATCCGCCTTGCTTGACGTACTTGATCTTATAACGTGCGACCCGGCTGCCGTTGAGGAGGTCGAAACGCGCCTAGAGCATCATCTCGAACTGCTCCCACGTCTCTGGTTTCTCCATCAACGCCTGCGCACCAAGCTGCACTTCCCACCCCAGCGTTAGACTCAATAGTAGCTGAAGCTGTGCACCGACCCCTAGACCGTCCGGCAACCCAGCGGCATTCCGCCGGCACAACGCCGACCACCACTGCAGCGCCATTCCCCGGAGCAGCGTAGGAGCATACTCCAGTCTCGTGGCATCTTCTCCCACGGGGACGCCCAACGTCGTGAAGTACAAGTTCACCGTGAAGAGCCACTTGTGCGCACTGCCCTTGCCGGTGAAGAAATCCGGCTCCTTTGGCTTGGGCTGCCAAAAGGCAGGTCCGGATGCCAATGCAACACACCCCACACATTGCTCCCTTGGCCAACGTACCTCGCCTCAACCTCAGCACACAACTGCAAGTTCTCTTCACGCAACTCGTCAAGATCACGCCGGATCCCCTCCATGAGGTAGGTCTGGTCGTATGCCGCTGCCGCCATGGTTCCGGTTGTGACAAATAAAAACCTGGCCAAACGTAGTTGTGGCAGATCAGCTACCTCCCTTGTGTCCGCGAAAAACCGAGCAAACGTCCACGTGCTCTGATACCAAATGTGAACCTAGGGATGCCCGGCGTGACAATCACACGCTGAGCCATTGGGATAAACCTCCCAACCCATCAACCCCTTGGTGTGTGGGCCAACCCTTGAGATGATGAACGACCCTCTCCTAGCAGCAAGACCGTTGCTAGCGACTGAGGTTCACGTCGTGCGGCTCTCCCGGTAGGCGTTTGCACCAAGGTGCGCTGCGGAAGACTTGTAGGATCGAATGGACATGTGCAAGGCAGGGCTTGGAACACAAAGAGAGTTGGGCAAGGAATGAATCCTTTAGACTTGATAGATCATTAGAAGGTAATGTACAGATTGGCATGCCTAGAACAACCACTAGGTGTCCTTATGTACCAGCCCCTATGAGCCAGCTGAAAGCTCCTCGGTAATCCAAATTCCTCTACCGAGGCGCATTCATGCAATTAACACATGCATCATATAGTACGCGCCACAAGCTTTCCAACGCACCAAAGAACGCCTCAATCAATGAAGAACGGCTAAGTTATGGCCGTTTGAGTGCTCCGCGCATGACGGCCGCTTGCAGCACCGCCAGCGGAGGTCACGGCCGCCCAAAGCGCCCTTGCTTGCGAATGCAGCTCCAGACGCCATCCCAAAGCGCCCATGGACCCCAATGAACCTTGCCTCATTGGCTCAGCGTTCATCCAGGGGCGCTTTGGCTCCAGTGGGCGAGAAAGTCGTTCCGCCGTGCTTGAGGTCGAGCCGGTCCGTCGCCTCTTTTCTAGGTGTACCCCCCCACCTTTGCACGGCTGTATCTTTCTCGTCTCTGCAGCGAATGACCCGGTTCTTGGGGCTATTTTGCATGATTTTTCACGTAGAATACAATGGAATCATCAAAACATGCATATGAAATCAGCACAATGACGTAATCACCGCCTCGACTGGCGGTTCCCATAACAGCAGAGGTGGAAGTAGTAGAGGAAAGCGTGGAAGTTGTAGAGCGACAACGTGCACATCGAATACCGTCGAATGTGGGAAATTGATCATTCAACAAGGAGCGCGTGCATGGATCATACATCTCGAACCAATGGGAGAAGCGAAAGTGGCAATAGGTGACTCATCATCGACCTCGTCAGCCTCATCGGCATCAACAAAGTTCGTAATGGTACCCGAAGAGTTCGCACCCCTCATCCAAGAATTTGTGAACGTCTTCCCCACGAACTCCCAAAAACTTTACCTCCTCTACATACCTGGTATTTCCAACCTTTGGCAAACGTGATGCTACTCTGCAGAAGCTGTGCACGAAGATATTCTCAAAAACATTGGGCGTTCCACCGTCACACATATCACAAGTTCCTCTCATTAGGATGTTGATCCAATATTTTGGATTTCAAGGTTTGAACGAGCTAGTTGGAGGGATAAAACACTAGTGGCAAATCCTCTGGCATTTATAGTGTATTCAAGAACTCCAAATCAGTCTCTAGGTACTTCCGCTGTTGGACTGGAGGTCGCAAGAGACAATGTCATGGAGGTTGTTGGGCAACTACGAACCTTTTCCTACCAAAATCTTTGCACAAAAAGTGCTTCAGCCAGTTTTACAACCACTTGAGGATGATTTAGCATTACATTCACCAACAAGAGCCTTAATGACAACTCCTCCCATCGATGTTAATGGGAATGGACTCAAACTCAAAGTTGACGCGATCACGGTCTCGCGATGGGGCACCTTGCAAGATCATATGGTCATGGACCATTGATTGGCCCTTGATGAGCTAGCAAATGACGACATCGACCTCGCGCTGGCTGAGGACTGGCCGCTCGAACGAGGACCGGTTGCTCAAGCGGCCCCTCAAGTGGCTGCTGCATGCCTTTTCACATCTTTTGCCTGTACTATGAATTTTATAGATTCTACAGAAACGGTGGTGCCTGTGGTATCCGTGGATGTTATAAAGCGAGAGGGGGGAAATTTGCTTCCTCAACAAAGTTCACCAAAAAGCCCCATAGTGTTTTTACCAGTATTACTAGTTGTGCCAAACAGTTCCTCCATCCCAATCAGGTTTCCCACAAAGCAATCATTTATGCAACTTTGTCACCCTGAAGTAACAATTTTCATCAATGGAAGGTCTCTAATAGCCTTGACACCATATCCATTTGAGGCTTTCTTGAATGGGAAAGCCCCCCACCGTGCCTGGGGAAAATGTTTTGGACTACACCATCTCCTAGTTCAACCAGAGACTCCTCCGCATCTCCTCCAAGTGGCCTTCCACCCCACCAAACATCACAACATCGCCACCTTCACCACTCAACATTTCCATCATGGATTTCCTTCACCTCTAATCTCCGCGCCCATCTTCAACTGATGAGGGATGTTGAGAAACACTAGTTTCAGTGGCCATTTCCCACTTAGATATCCCTTTGGATACCCTCAAATCCTTGGGAAAACTTCTCTAAGTCACTTGGTTCATATCTTCATAAGAAAGAGGTTTCTTGTCGATGTTCATCGCTCAGTTGACCAGTGACTCTTCAGCTACCAGTGCATCTTCAACCTCTAATGACCATTTAGCTTCAAGATGATCCTTTCGCTGTCTGTGAGCCTTCAACTTCTAGTAGTCCTTTAACTTCAAAATGACCCTCCAACAACCAAGTGATCCTTTACTTGGCCTAGATGGTTATGTAACCAACCAGATAGATGTGTCACTCCCTTAACTCCCTGTACAAGGAGCATCCAAGTATGTTGACTAGTCTTAATTGAGAGTGTCCATTTCACTCTGTTAATCATTCCTTTAGCTTCTCAAAACAAGGATTATACCATTACGCACTTTAGAGTTTACTCAAAGATCATCCATCCAGCTCTCCAATTGTTGCCTCCAACACTTGAACCTTCTATAGTGTAAAAAGTACGTCATCAATGAGGTTCCTTAGTAAGAAGGAATCTAGGGTGGTTGTCTTATGGTTTGGCTACATCCAAGTCTTGTCTCTAGTACTTGGTGCATTGCTGAACTTGTACAGTTACAACACTCCCTACTACTACGTGTCTGGTTTCCATACTTGGAGTGAGAGCCAGCTGTGTGCATTCTGATATGTTTACATATTGACATGTGACGTATGGATCCTTCATATATACATGTACTTATAGGAGTTTACAGTGTGTGCTAAACCTTTTGTCCAAGTGTCATTTTAATCATGAATATTCCAGTTTTCTTCATGCGTAGAACAATTTCTATGTATTATAATTTCATTCATTTGTATCTCTTGCTAAACTAGGCAAAATATCACTGTACATGTTTGATTGAGTTAGAAAATGGACTAACCTAGTTCTTTTTTCTTTTGGTGGAACCAAATGTGAATGAAAATTCTTATAAAGCTCACAGTTAACATTTCCTTGTGGTTAGTTTTTGTTACTTGTGGACAGTTTTGCGATTATTTTCCTTTAGTGAAATGTAGAGTGATATGTTTTTTGAGCCCCCATGCATGAATTTTAATCGTTCATTGAAGCGTGGGCCATGCTCGTATATATCCAATTTTTCTACACATGCCAAGCGTGTGCTTCCTTCGAGAAAATTCCCTACCTCATATGTGTAGCACATGAAAATGAGAGGCAACGACTTCAGGTTTTTTGGACGGCATTACATCCAATGTCTTAGTTAGATTTATTAGTCCAAAATAATTAGAAGCACGGAAGAAAGATTTAGTAATGGGTAGAATAGTTATTGCATCCACGTGCACGAAGGGTCAAACCTCTCACGTCCACGAGCCAATTCTGTGTCCGCCACATCCACCACTTAAAAAAAGTGAACGAGGTATTTGACCTCACTCGCCATTCTTCAGTTGCAACATGTGTTTCTGCTCGAGCATGGCAAGAAGGGTCATGTGACCATTGCTCAATTGAGACCCTCTTTCCTTTGCTTATTTATGGTTGAGAAATATTGTCCATTTTTAAAGCATAACTACCCCTGGTTTGCAAGGAGAATAGCTTCAAATCCAACCCAAATTACATTCAGAAATGAGGTTTTTGTTTTTGCGTGGGCATCCGCTTTGCTTTGTGGTAGTTGGGTTGAACAGATTTCCTTTTAATGCATGGGGTGTTTCAGACCCCCCACGTAAACTGCATGCAACCAACTCCTTGAAACAATTTCAAAACCTCAATTGTGATTTTTTGAGGAGCCTGATGATGCAAGCAACATGACGATGCTTTCATGCATCGACGACATGGTCTTTGCGCAATTCTTCTGATAAGTTGTTATTATCCTGCAACCTCTGAATATGTCACTTTTAAACTTGACAAGCGGTAGGTTCTTGCACAAAAAGCGTGCACATGGTCACGTAGTTACCCTCTATAAGGAGGAAACAACCATTTTGGTTCTCTCAAACTGGATGATAAAAAGGAACAGGTTAAATCATAAACATGAGTTCACTCTCAACGGTAAAAATAATACAGATAACATGTTTTTCCCTTTCCATGTCCATATCAATATCCATATCAATATCCATATCCATATCCATACCCATATCCATATCCATATCCATATCCATATA
>SZWC01030854.1:5436-23566 GCA_023375785.1 Penium margaritaceum | reverse complement strand
AATGGCCAAGGTAACCACTCACCCACATGGTGTACTCACAGGTCATATCTAACAAGAGACAGAGCATAGTTGAGTCACACTACAACGGATCTAGGGGTCATACCTCCACAAGGGGCAGAGCATTCCTGATCCGTCCTACAACACTGAACAAGGGGCATAAATATTCAACACAACTCTGGCACAACTCTGGCACAACCCTGGCACAACTCTGGCAAAACTCTGGCACAACTCTGGCACTACTATGGCACAACTCCGGCTCAAATCTGGCACAACTCTGGCACATCTCTGGAAAAACTCTGGCACAACTCTGGCACAACTATGGCTCAACTCTGGCACAACTCTGGCACAACTCTGGGACGACTCTGGCACAACTCTGGCACAACTTTGGCACAACACTGGCAGAACTCTGGCACAACTCTGGCACAACTCTGGTACAACTCTGCCATAACTATGGCACAACTATGGCATAACTCTGGCACAACTGTGGCACACCTGTGGCACAGCTCTGGCACAACTCTGGCACAACTCTGGCGCAACTCTGCCATAACTCTGGCATAACTCTGGCAGAACTTTGGCACAACTGTGGTCAACTCTGGCAGAAAATTGGCACAACTGTTGCACAAATCCAGCACAACTCTGGCACAACTCTGGCACAACTCTGGCACAACACTGGCACAACTCTGGCACAACTCCGGCACAACTGTGGCACAACTCTGGCACATCTCTGGCACAACCCTGGCACAACTCTGGCAGACCTCTGGCACAACTCTGGCACAACTCTGGCACGACTCTGGCACAACTCTGGCACGACTCTGGCACAACTCTGGCACGACTCTGGCACAACTCTGGCACGACTCTGGCACAACTCTGGCACGACTCTGGCACAACTCTGGCACGACTCTGGCACAACTCTGGCACGACTCTGGCACAACTCTGGCACGACTCTGGCACAACTCTGGCACGACTCTGGCACAACTCTGGCACGACTCTGGCACAACTCTGGCACGACTCTGGCACAACTCTGGCACGACTCTGGCACAACTCTGGCACGACTCTGGCACAACTCTGGCACGACTCTGGCACAACTCTGGCACGACTCTGGCACAACTCTGGCACGACTCTGGCACAACTCTGGCACGACTCTGGCACAACTCTGGCACGACTCTGGCACAACTCTGGCACGACTCTGGCACAACTCTGGCACGACTCTGGCACAACTCTGGCACGACTCTGGCACAACTCTGGCACGACTCTGGCACAACTCTGGCACGACTCTGGCACAACTCTGGCACGACTCTGGCACAACTCTGGCACGACTCTGGCACAACTCTGGCACGACTCTGGCACAACTCTGGCACGACTCTGGCACAACTCTGGCACGACTCTGGCACAACTCTGGCACGACTCTGGCACAACTCTGGCACGACTCTGGCACAACTCTGGCACGACTCTGGCACAACTCTGGCACGACTCTGGCACAACTCTGGCACGACTCTGGCACAACTCTGGCACGACTCTGGCACAACTCTGGCACGACTCTGGCACAACTCTGGCACGACTCTGGCACAACTCTGGCACGACTCTGGCACAACTCTGGCACGACTCTGGCACAACTCTGGCACGACTCTGGCACAACTCTGGCACGACTCTGGCACAACTCTGGCACGACTCTGGCACAACTCTGGCACGACTCTGGCACAACTCTGGCACGACTCTGGCACAACTCTGGCACGACTCTGGCACAACTCTGGCACGACTCTGGCACAACTCTGGCACGACTCTGGCACAACTCTGGCACGACTCTGGCACAACTCTGGCACGACTCTGGCACAACTCTGGCACGACTCTGGCACAACTCTGGCACGACTCTGGCACAACTCTGGCACGACTCTGGCACAACTCTGGCACGACTCTGGCACAACTCTGGCACGACTCTGGCACAACTCTGGCACGACTCTGGCACAACTCTGGCACGACTCTGGCACAACTCTGGCACGACTCTGGCACAACTCTGGCACGACTCTGGCACAACTCTGGCACGACTCTGGCACAACTCTGGCACGACTCTGGCACAACTCTGGCACGACTCTGGCACAACTCTGGCACGACTCTGGCACAACTCTGGCACGACTCTGGCACAACTCTGGCACGACTCTGGCACAACTCTGGCACGACTCTGGCACAACTCTGGCACGACTCTGGCACAACTCTGGCACGACTCTGGCACAACTCTGGCACGACTCTGGCACAACTCTGGCACGACTCTGGCACAACTCTGGCACGACTCTGGCACAACTCTGGCACGACTCTGGCACAACTCTGGCACGACTCTGGCACAACTCTGGCACGACTCTGGCACAACTCTGGCACGACTCTGGCACAACTCTGGCACGACTCTGGCACAACTCTGGCACGACTCTGGCACAACTCTGGCACGACTCTGGCACAACTCTGGCACGACTCTGGCACAACTCTGGCACGACTCTGGCACAACTCTGGCACGACTCTGGCACAACTCTGGCACGACTCTGGCACAACTCTGGCACGACTCTGGCACAACTCTGGCACGACTCTGGCACAACTCTGGCACGACTCTGGCACAACTCTGGCACGACTCTGGCACAACTCTGGCACGACTCTGGCACAACTCTGGCACGACTCTGGCACAACTCTGGCACGACTCTGGCACAACTCTGGCACGACTCTGGCACAACTCTGGCACGACTCTGGCACAACTCTGGCACGACTCTGGCACAACTCTGGCACGACTCTGGCACAACTCTGGCACGACTCTGGCACAACTCTGGCACGACTCTGGCACAACTCTGGCACGACTCTGGCACAACTCTGGCACGACTCTGGCACAACTCTGGCACGACTCTGGCACAACTCTGGCACGACTCTGGCACAACTCTGGCACGACTCTGGCACAACTCTGGCACGACTCTGGCACAACTCTGGCACGACTCTGGCACAACTCTGGCACGACTCTGGCACAACTCTGGCACGACTCTGGCACAACTCTGGCACGACTCTGGCACAACTCTGGCACGACTCTGGCACAACTCTGGCACGACTCTGGCACAACTCTGGCACGACTCTGGCACAACTCTGGCACGACTCTGGCACAACTCTGGCACGACTCTGGCACAACTCTGGCACGACTCTGGCACAACTCTGGCACGACTCTGGCACAACTCTGGCACGACTCTGGCACAACTCTGGCACGACTCTGGCACAACTCTGGCACGACTCTGGCACAACTCTGGCACGACTCTGGCACAACTCTGGCACGACTCTGGCACAACTCTGGCACGACTCTGGCACAACTCTGGCACGACTCTGGCACAACTCTGGCACGACTCTGGCACAACTCTGGCACGACTCTGGCACAACTCTGGCACGACTCTGGCACAACTCTGGCACGACTCTGGCACAACTCTGGCACGACTCTGGCACAACTCTGGCACGACTCTGGCACAACTCTGGCACGACTCTGGCACAACTCTGGCACGACTCTGGCACAACTCTGGCACGACTCTGGCACAACTCTGGCACGACTCTGGCACAACTCTGGCACGACTCTGGCACAACTCTGGCACGACTCTGGCACAACTCTGGCACGACTCTGGCACAACTCTGGCACGACTCTGGCACAACTCTGGCACGACTCTGGCACAACTCTGGCACGACTCTGGCACAACTCTGGCACGACTCTGGCACAACTCTGGCACGACTCTGGCACAACTCTGGCACGACTCTGGCACAACTCTGGCACGACTCTGGCACAACTCTGGCACGACTCTGGCACAACTCTGGCACGACTCTGGCACAACTCTGGCACGACTCTGGCACAACTCTGGCACGACTCTGGCACAACTCTGGCACGACTCTGGCACAACTCTGGCACGACTCTGGCACAACTCTGGCACGACTCTGGCACAACTCTGGCACGACTCTGGCACAACTCTGGCACGACTCTGGCACAACTCTGGCACGACTCTGGCACAACTCTGGCACGACTCTGGCACAACTCTGGCACGACTCTGGCACAACTCTGGCACGACTCTGGCACAACTCTGGCACGACTCTGGCACAACTCTGGCACGACTCTGGCACAACTCTGGCACGACTCTGGCACAACTCTGGCACGACTCTGGCACAACTCTGGCACGACTCTGGCACAACTCTGGCACGACTCTGGCACAACTCTGGCACGACTCTGGCACAACTCTGGCACGACTCTGGCACAACTCTGGCACGACTCTGGCACAACTCTGGCACGACTCTGGCACAACTCTGGCACGACTCTGGCACAACTCTGGCACGACTCTGGCACAACTCTGGCACGACTCTGGCACAACTCTGGCACGACTCTGGCACAACTCTGGCACGACTCTGGCACAACTCTGGCACGACTCTGGCACAACTCTGGCACGACTCTGGCACAACTCTGGCACGACTCTGGCACAACTCTGGCACGACTCTGGCACAACTCTGGCACGACTCTGGCACAACTCTGGCACGACTCTGGCACAACTCTGGCACGACTCTGGCACAACTCTGGCACGACTCTGGCACAACTCTGGCACGACTCTGGCACAACTCTGGCACGACTCTGGCACAACTCTGGCACGACTCTGGCACAACTCTGGCACGACTCTGGCACAACTCTGGCACGACTCTGGCACAACTCTGGCACGACTCTGGCACAACTCTGGCACGACTCTGGCACAACTCTGGCACGACTCTGGCACAACTCTGGCACGACTCTGGCACAACTCTGGCACGACTCTGGCACAACTCTGGCACAAATCTGGCACAACTCTGGCACAATTTTGGCACAACACTGGCAGAATTCTGGCACAACTCTGGCACAACTCTGGCACAACTCTGGCACAACTCTGGCACGAATCTGGCACAACTCTGGCACAATTTTGGCACAACACTGGCAGAATTCTGGCACAACTCTGGCACAACTCTTGCACAACTCTGGCTTAACTATGGCACAACTATGGCATAACTCTGGCACAACTCTGGCACAACTGTGGCACAGCTCTCGCACGACTTTGGCACAACTTTGGCGAAAATTCGGCACAACTCTGGCACAACTCTGGCACAAATATGGCACAACTCTGGCACAACTCTGGCGCAACTCTGGCACAACTCTGGCATAAATCTGGCACAACTTTGGCACAACTGTGGCACAACTCTGGCACAACTTTGGCACAACTGTGGCACAACTCTGGCACAACTCTGGCGCAACTCTGGCACAACTCTGGCATAAATCTGGCACAACTTTGGCACAACTGTGGCACAACTCTGGCACAACTTTGGCACAACTGCTGCACAAATCCAGCACAACTCTGGCACAACTCTGGCACAACTCTGGAACAACACTGGCACAACTCTGGCACAACTCTCGCACAATTGTGGCACAACTCTGGAACACTCTGGCACACCTCTGGCACAACTCTTGCACACCTTTGGCACAACTCTGGCACAACTCTTGCACAACTCTGGCACAAATCTTGCACAACTCTGGCACGACTCTAGCAAAACTCTGGCACAACTCTGGCACAACTCTGGCACAACTCTGGCACAACTCTAGCACAAATCTGGCACAACTATGGCACAACTATGGCACAACTATGGTAAAACCATGGCACAACTCTGGCACAACTCTGGCACAACTCAGGGACAACGCTGGCACAACTCTGGCAAAACTCTGGCACAACTGTGGCACAACTCTCGAACAATTATGGCACAACTCTGGCACATCTCTGACACAACTATGGAACAACTCAAGCACAACTATGGCACAACTCTGGCACAACTATGGCAAAACTCTGGCACAACCAAGCAGAACTCTGGCACAGCTCTGGCACAACTCTCGCACAACTATGGCAGAACTCTGGCAAAACTCTGGCACAACTCTGGCACACTTCTGGCACAACTCTGGAACAACTCTAGCATCACCCTGGCACAACTATTGCACAACTCTGGCACAACTCTGGCACAACTCTGGCACAACCCTGGCACAACTTTGGCATAACTTTGGCACAACTCTGGCACAACTCTGGCACAACTCTGGCAAAACTCTGGCACAACCCTGGCACAACTCTGGCAGAACTGTGGCACAACTCTGGCACAACTCTGGCACACCTCTGGCACAACTCTGGCACAACTCTGGCAAAACTCTGGCACAACCCTGGCACAACTCTGGCAGAACTGTGGCACAACTCTGGCACAACTCTGGCACACCTCTGGCACAACTCTGGCACAACTCTGGCAAAACTCTGGCACAACCCTGGCACAACTCTGGCAGAACTGTGGCACAACTCTGGCACAACTCTGGCACACCTCTGGCACAACTCTGGCACAACTCTGGCAAAACTCTGGCACAACCCTGGCACAACTCTGGCAGAACTGTGGCACAACTCTGGCACAACTCTGGCACACCTCTGGCACAACTCTGGCACAACTCTGGCAAAACTCTGGCACAACCCTGGCACAACTCTGGCAGAACTGTGGCACAACTCTGGCACAACTCTGGCACACCTCTGGCACAACTCTGGCACAACTCTGGCAAAACTCTGGCACAACCCTGGCACAACTCTGGCAGAACTGTGGCACAACTCTGGCACAACTCTGGCACACCTCTGGCACAACTCTGGCACAACTCTGGCAAAACTCTGGCACAACCCTGGCACAACTCTGGCAGAACTGTGGCACAACTCTGGCACAACTCTGGCACACCTCTGGCACAACTCTGGCACAACTCTGGCAAAACTCTGGCACAACCCTGGCACAACTCTGGCAGAACTGTGGCACAACTCTGGCACAACTCTGGCACACCTCTGGCACAACTCTGGCACAACTCTGGCAAAACTCTGGCACAACCCTGGCACAACTCTGGCAGAACTGTGGCACAACTCTGGCACAACTCTGGCACACCTCTGGCACAACTCTGGCACAACTCTGGCAAAACTCTGGCACAACCCTGGCACAACTCTGGCAGAACTGTGGCACAACTCTGGCACAACTCTGGCACACCTCTGGCACAACTCTGGCACAACTCTGGCAAAACTCTGGCACAAACCTGGCACAACTCTGGCAGAACTGTGGCACAACTCTGGCACAACTCTGGCACACCTCTCGCACAACTCTAGCACAACTCTGGCAGAACTCTGGCACAAGTATGGCACAACGCTGGATCAACTCTGGTACAACTATAGCACAACCCTGGCACAACTATGGCACAACTCTGGCACAACTCTGGCACAACTCTGGCAGACCTCTGGCACAACTCTAGCACAACTCTGGCAGATCTCTGGCACAACTCTAGCACAACGCTGGCACAACTCTGGCAAAACTCTTGCACATCTCTGGCACAAATCTGGCACAACTCTCGCACAACTCTGGCATAACCATGGCACAATTGTGGCACAACTCCGGCACAACTCTGGCACATCTCTGGCACAACTCTGGAACAACTCTGGCACAACTCTGGTACAACTCTGGCACAACTCTGGCACATCTCTGGCACAACTCTGGCACAACTCTGGAACAACTCTGGCACAACTCTGGTACAACTCTGGCACAACTCTGGCACATCTCTGGCACAACTCTGGCACAACTGTGGCCCAACTCTGGCACAACTCTGCCTCAACTTTGGCACAACTCTGACACAACTCTGGCACAACTCTGGCACACCTCTCGCACAACTCTGGCACAACTCTGGAATAACTCTGGCACAACTCTGGCACAAATCTAGCACAACTATGTCACAACTATGGCACAATTCTGGCACAACTATGGCGAAAACATGTAACAAATCTGGCACAACTATGGCACAACTCTGGCACAACTATGGAAAATCTCTGGCACAACCAAGTACAACTCTGGCACAACTCTCGCACAACTCTGGCACAACTCTGGCACAACTCTGGCACAACTATGGCACAACTCTGGCACAACTCTAGCACAACTCTGGCAGAACTCTGGCACAAGTCTGGCACAACGCTGGCTCAACTCTGGTACAACTCTAGCACAACCCTGGCACAACTATGGCACAACTCTGGCACAACTATGGAAAATCTCTGGCACAACCAAGTACAACTCTGGCACAACTCTCGCACAACTCTGGCACAACTCTAGCACTACTATGGCATAACTATGGCACAACTCTGGCACAACTATGGCGAAACTCTGGCACAACTCTGGTACAACTTCGGGACAACTCTGGTACAACTATGGCAAAACTCTGGCACAGCCAAGCACAACACTGGCACAACTCTGGTACAACTCTCGCACAACTCTGGCACAAGTCTGGCACAACTCTGGCACACCTCTGGCACAACTCTAGCACAACTCTGGCAGAACTCTGGCACAAGTCTGGCACAACGCTGGCTCAACTCTGGTACAACTCTAGCACAACCCTGGCACAACTATGGCACAACTCTGGCACAACTATGGAAAATCTCTGGCACAACCAAGTACAACTCTGGCACAACTCTCGCACAACTCTGGCACAACTCTAGCACTACTATGGCATAACTATGGCACAACTCTGGCACAACTATGGCGAAACTCTGGCACAACTCTGGTACAACTTCGGGACAACTCTGGTACAACTATGGCAAAACTCTGGCACAGCCAAGCACAACACTGGCACAACTCTGGTACAACTCTCGCACAACTCTGGCACAAGTCTGGCACAACTCTGGCACACCTCTGGCACAACTCTAGCACAACTCTGGCAGAACTCTGGCACAAGTCTGGCACAACGCTGGCTCAACTCTGGTACAACTCTAGCACAACCCTGGCACAACTATGGCACAACTCTGGCACAACTATGGAAAATCTCTGGCACAACCAAGTACAACTCTGGCACAACTCTCGCACAACTCTGGCACAACTCTAGCACTACTATGGCATAACTATGGCACAACTCTGGCACAACTATGGCGAAACTCTGGCACAACTCTGGTACAACTTCGGGACAACTCTGGTACAACTATGGCAAAACTCTGGCACAGCCAAGCACAACACTGGCACAACTCTGGTACAACTCTCGCACAACTCTGGCACAAGTCTGGCACAACTCTGGCACACCTCTGGCACAACTCTAGCACAACTCTGGCAGAACTCTGGCACAAGTCTGGCACAACGCTGGCTCAACTCTGGTACAACTCTAGCACAACCCTGGCACAACTATGGCACAACTCTGGCACAACTATGGAAAATCTCTGGCACAACCAAGTACAACTCTGGCACAACTCTCGCACAACTCTGGCACAACTCTAGCACTACTATGGCATAACTATGGCACAACTCTGGCACAACTATGGCGAAACTCTGGCACAACTCTGGTACAACTTCGGGACAACTCTGGTACAACTATGGCAAAACTCTGGCACAGCCAAGCACAACACTGGCACAACTCTGGTACAACTCTCGCACAACTCTGGCACAAGTCTGGCACAACTCTGGCACACCTCTGGCACAACTCTAGCACAACTCTGGCAGAACTCTGGCACAAGTCTGGCACAACGCTGGCTCAACTCTGGTACAACTCTAGCACAACCCTGGCACAACTATGGCACAACTCTGGCACAACTATGGAAAATCTCTGGCACAACCAAGTACAACTCTGGCACAACTCTCGCACAACTCTGGCACAACTCTAGCACTACTATGGCATAACTATGGCACAACTCTGGCACAACTATGGCGAAACTCTGGCACAACTCTGGTACAACTTCGGGACAACTCTGGTACAACTATGGCAAAACTCTGGCACAGCCAAGCACAACACTGGCACAACTCTGGTACAACTCTCGCACAACTCTGGCACAAGTCTGGCACAACTCTGGCACACCTCTGGCACAACTCTAGCACAACTCTGGCAGAACTCTGGCACAAGTCTGGCACAACGCTGGCTCAACTCTGGTACAACTCTAGCACAACCCTGGCACAACTATGGCACAACTCTGGCACAACTATGGAAAATCTCTGGCACAACCAAGTACAACTCTGGCACAACTCTCGCACAACTCTGGCACAACTCTAGCACTACTATGGCATAACTATGGCACAACTCTGGCACAACTATGGCGAAACTCTGGCACAACTCTGGTACAACTTCGGGACAACTCTGGTACAACTATGGCAAAACTCTGGCACAGCCAAGCACAACACTGGCACAACTCTGGTACAACTCTCGCACAACTCTGGCACAAGTCTGGCACAACTCTGGCACACCTCTGGCACAACTCTAGCACAACTCTGGCAGAACTCTGGCACAAGTCTGGCACAACGCTGGCTCAACTCTGGTACAACTCTAGCACAACCCTGGCACAACTATGGCACAACTCTGGCACAACTATGGAAAATCTCTGGCACAACCAAGTACAACTCTGGCACAACTCTCGCACAACTCTGGCACAACTCTAGCACTACTATGGCATAACTATGGCACAACTCTGGCACAACTATGGCGAAACTCTGGCACAACTCTGGTACAACTTCGGGACAACTCTGGTACAACTATGGCAAAACTCTGGCACAGCCAAGCACAACACTGGCACAACTCTGGTACAACTCTCGCACAACTCTGGCACAAGTCTGGCACAACTCTGGCACAACTCTGGCACAACGCTGGCACATCTCTGGCACAACTCTGGCACAACTCTGGCACCACTCTGGCACAACTCTGGCACAACTCTGGCACAACTCTGGCACACCTCTGGCACAACTCTGGCACAACTCTGGCACAACTCTGGCACAACTCTGGCACATCACTGGCACAACGCTGAGACAACTATAGCACAACTCTTGCACACCTCTGGCACAACTCTGGCACAACTCTGGCACAACTCTGGCACAACTCTGGCACAAATCTGGCACAACTCTGGCACAACTATGGCACAACTCTCGCACAATTGTGGCACAACTCTGGCACAACTCTGGCACACCTCTGGCACAACTCTTGCACACCTCTGGCACAACTCTGGCATAACTCTTGCAAAACTCTGGCACAACTCTTGCACAACTCTGGCACGACTCTAGCACAACTCTGGCACAACTCTGGCACAACTCTCGCACAACTCTGGCACAACTCTCGCACAACTCTGGCATAACTCTGGCACACCTCTGGCACAACTCTTGCACAACTCTGGCACGACTCTCGCACAACTCTGGCACAACTCTCGCACAACTCTGGCATAACTATGGCACAACTCTGGCACAACTCTGGCACAACTGTGGCACACCTCTGGCACAACTCTAGCACAACTCTGGCAGATCTCTGGCACAACTCTGGCACAACGTTGGCACAACTCTGGCAAAACTCCTGCACAACTCTGGCACAAATCTGGCACAACTGTCGCACAACTCTGGCATAACTATGGCACAATTGTGGCACAACTCCGGCACAACTCTGGCAGATCTCTGGCACAACTCTGGAACAACTCTGGCACAACTCTGGTACAACTCTGGCCCAACTCTGGCACAGCTCTGGCTCAACTTTGGCACAACTCTGACACAACTCTGGCACAACTCTGGCACACCTCTCGCACAACTCTGGCACAACTCTGGAATAACTCTGGCACAACTCTTGCACAAATCTAGCACAACTATGTCACAACTATGGCACAAATCTGGTACAACTATGGCGAAAAACATGGCACAAATCTGGCACAAGTATGGCACAACTCTGGCACAAATATGGAAAATCTCTGGCACAACCAAGCACAACTCTAGCACAACTCTTGCACAACTCTGGCACAACTCTGGCACAACTCTGGCACAACTATGGCACAACTCTCGCACAACTCTGGCACACCTCTCGCACAACTCTGGCACACCTCTCGCACAACTCTGGCACACCTCTCGCACAACTCTGGCACACCTCTCGCACAACTCTGGCACACCTCTCGCACAACTCTGGCACACCTCTCGCACAACTCTGGCACACCTCTCGCACAACTCTGGCACACCTCTCGCACAACTCTGGCACACCTCTCGCACAACTCTGGCACACCTCTCGCACAACTCTGGCACACCTCTCGCACAACTCTGGCACACCTCTCGCACAACTCTGGCACACCTCTCGCACAACTCTGGCACACCTCTCGCACAACTCTGGCACACCTCTCGCACAACTCTGGCACACCTCTCGCACAACTCTGGCACACCTCTCGCACAACTCTGGCACACCTCTCGCACAACTCTGGCACACCTCTCGCACAACTCTGGCACACCTCTCGCACAACTCTGGCACACCTCTCGCACAACTCTGGCACACCTCTCGCACAACTCTGGCACACCTCTCGCACAACTCTGGCACACCTCTCGCACAACTCTGGCACACCTCTCGCACAACTCTGGCACACCTCTCGCACAACTCTGGCACACCTCTCGCACAACTCTGGCACACCTCTCGCACAACTCTGGCACACCTCTCGCACAACTCTGGCACACCTCTCGCACAACTCTGGCACACCTCTCGCACAACTCTGGCACACCTCTCGCACAACTCTGGCACACCTCTCGCACAACTCTGGCACACCTCTCGCACAACTCTGGCACACCTCTCGCACAACTCTGGCACACCTCTCGCACAACTCTGGCACACCTCTCGCACAACTCTGGCACACCTCTCGCACAACTCTGGCACACCTCTCGCACAACTCTGGCACACCTCTCGCACAACTCTGGCACACCTCTCGCACAACTCTGGCACACCTCTCGCACAACTCTGGCACACCTCTCGCACAACTCTGGCACACCTCTCGCACAACTCTGGCACACCTCTCGCACAACTCTGGCACACCTCTCGCACAACTCTGGCACACCTCTCGCACAACTCTGGCACACCTCTCGCACAACTCTGGCACACCTCTCGCACAACTCTGGCACACCTCTCGCACAACTCTGGCACACCTCTCGCACAACTCTGGCACACCTCTCGCACAACTCTGGCACACCTCTCGCACAACTCTGGCACACCTCTCGCACAACTCTGGCACACCTCTCGCACAACTCTGGCACACCTCTCGCACAACTCTGGCACACCTCTCGCACAACTCTGGCACACCTCTCGCACAACTCTGGCACACCTCTCGCACAACTCTGGCACACCTCTCGCACAACTCTGGCACACCTCTCGCACAACTCTGGCACACCTCTCGCACAACTCTGGCACACCTCTCGCACAACTCTGGCACACCTCTCGCACAACTCTGGCACACCTCTCGCACAACTCTGGCACACCTCTCGCACAACTCTGGCACACCTCTCGCACAACTCTGGCACACCTCTCGCACAACTCTGGCACACCTCTCGCACAACTCTGGCACACCTCTCGCACAACTCTGGCACACCTCTCGCACAACTCTGGCACACCTCTCGCACAACTCTGGCACACCTCTCGCACAACTCTGGCACACCTCTCGCACAACTCTGGCACACCTCTCGCACAACTCTGGCACACCTCTCGCACAACTCTGGCACACCTCTCGCACAACTCTGGCACACCTCTCGCACAACTCTGGCACACCTCTCGCACAACTCTGGCACACCTCTCGCACAACTCTGGCACACCTCTCGCACAACTCTGGCACACCTCTCGCACAACTCTGGCACACCTCTCGCACAACTCTGGCACACCTCTCGCACAACTCTGGCACACCTCTCGCACAACTCTGGCACACCTCTCGCACAACTCTGGCACACCTCTCGCACAACTCTGGCACACCTCTCGCACAACTCTGGCACACCTCTCGCACAACTCTGGCACACCTCTCGCACAACTCTGGCACACCTCTCGCACAACTCTGGCACACCTCTCGCACAACTCTGGCACACCTCTCGCACAACTCTGGCACACCTCTCGCACAACTCTGGCACACCTCTCGCACAACTCTGGCACACCTCTCGCACAACTCTGGCACACCTCTCGCACAACTCTGGCACACCTCTCGCACAACTCTGGCACACCTCTCGCACAACTCTGGCACACCTCTCGCACAACTCTGGCACACCTCTCGCACAACTCTGGCACACCTCTCGCACAACTCTGGCACACCTCTCGCACAACTCTGGCACACCTCTCGCACAACTCTGGCACACCTCTCGCACAACTCTGGCACACCTCTCGCACAACTCTGGCACACCTCTCGCACAACTCTGGCACACCTCTCGCACAACTCTGGCACACCTCTCGCACAACTCTGGCACACCTCTCGCACAACTCTGGCACACCTCTCGCACAACTCTGGCACACCTCTCGCACAACTCTGGCACACCTCTCGCACAACTCTGGCACACCTCTCGCACAACTCTGGCACACCTCTCGCACAACTCTGGCACACCTCTCGCACAACTCTGGCACACCTCTCGCACAACTCTGGCACACCTCTCGCACAACTCTGGCACACCTCTCGCACAACTCTGGCACACCTCTCGCACAACTCTGGCACACCTCTCGCACAACTCTGGCACACCTCTCGCACAACTCTGGCACACCTCTCGCACAACTCTGGCACACCTCTCGCACAACTCTGGCACACCTCTCGCACAACTCTGGCACACCTCTCGCACAACTCTGGCACACCTCTCGCACAACTCTGGCACACCTCTCGCACAACTCTGGCACACCTCTCGCACAACTCTGGCACACCTCTCGCACAACTCTGGCACACCTCTCGCACAACTCTGGCACACCTCTCGCACAACTCTGGCACACCTCTCGCACAACTCTGGCACACCTCTCGCACAACTCTGGCACACCTCTCGCACAACTCTGGCACACCTCTCGCACAACTCTGGCACACCTCTCGCACAACTCTGGCACACCTCTCGCACAACTCTGGCACACCTCTCGCACAACTCTGGCACACCTCTCGCACAACTCTGGCACACCTCTCGCACAACTCTGGCACACCTCTCGCACAACTCTGGCACACCTCTCGCACAACTCTGGCACACCTCTCGCACAACTCTGGCACACCTCTCGCACAACTCTGGCACAACTCTCGAACAATTATGGCACAACTCTGGCACATCTCTGACACAACTATGGCACAACTCAAGCACAACTATGGCACAACTATGGCAAAACTCTGGCACAACCAAGCACAACTCTGGCACAGCTCTCGCACAACTCTCGCACAGCTATGGCACAACTCTGGCAAAACTCTGGCACAACTCTGGCACAATTCTGGCACAACTCTAGCATCACCCTGGCACAACTATGGCACAACTCTGGCACAACTCTGGCACAACCCTGGCAGAACCCTGGCACAACTCTGGCACAACTCTAGCACAACTCTGGCACAACTCTGGCACAACTCTGGCACAACTCTGGCACAACTTCGGCACAACTCAGGCACAACTCTGGAACAACTCAGGCACAACTTTAACACAACTCTGGCACAACCCTGGCACAACCCTGGTACAACTCTGGCACAACTCTGACACAATTCTGGCACAACTCTGGTAAAACTATGGCTCAACGCTGGCACAACTCAGCCATAACTCTGGCACAACTCTGGCACAATCCTGGCACCACATGGCACAATCCTGGCACAACCCTGGCACAAATCTGGCACAACTCTGGCAAAACTCTGGCACAACTCTGGTACTACTCTGGCGAAACTCTGGCACAACTCTAGGAAAACTCTGGGACAACTCTGGCACAACCATGTCACAACTCTTGCACAACTCTGGCACAACTCTGGCAAAACTTTGGCACAACTCTGGCACAACCCAGGCACAACTCTGGCAAAACTCTGGCACAATTCTGGCATAACTCTGGCACAACTCTAACACAACTATGGCAGAACTCCGGCACAACTCTTGCCCCCTCTGGCACAAGTCTGGCACAACTCTGGCACAACTGTGGCACAGCCCTGGCAGAACTCTGGCACAACTCTGGCACAACTCTGGCACAACTATGGCACAACTCTGGTGTAACTCTGGCACAACTTTGGCACAACTCTGGCACAACGCTGGCACAACTCTGGCAGAACTGTGGCACAACTCTGGCACTACTCTGGCACAATTTTGGAACAACTCCGGCACAATTCTGGCACAATTTTGGCACAACTCTCGCACAACTCTGGCACAATGCTGGCACAACTATGGCAGAACTCCGGCACAACTCTGGCTCAAATCTGGCTCAACGCTGGCACAACTCTGGCAGAACTGTGGCACAACTCTGGCACTACTCTGGCACAATTTTGGAACAACTCCGGCACAATTCTGGCACAATTTTGGCACAACTCTCGCACAACTCTGGCACAATGCTGGCACAACTATGGCAGAACTCCGGCACAACTCTGGCTCAAATCTGGCTCAACGCTGGCACAACTCTGGCAGAACTGTGGCACAACTCTGGCACTACTCTGGCACAATTTTGGAACAACTCCGGCACAATTCTGGCACAATTTTGGCACAACTCTCGCACAACTCTGGCACAATGCTGGCACAACTATGGCAGAACTCCGGCACAACTCTGGCTCAAATCTGGCTCAACGCTGGCACAACTCTGGCAGAACTGTGGCACAACTCTGGCACTACTCTGGCACAATTTTGGAACAACTCCGGCACAATTCTGGCACAATTTTGGCACAACTCTCGCACAACTCTGGCACAATGCTGGCACAACTATGGCAGAACTCCGGCACAACTCTGGCTCAAATCTGGCTCAACGCTGGCACAACTCTGGCAGAACTGTGGCACAACTCTGGCACTACTCTGGCACAATTTTGGAACAACTCCGGCACAATTCTGGCACAATTTTGGCACAACTCTCGCACAACTCTGGCACAATGCTGGCACAACTATGGCAGAACTCCGGCACAACTCTGGCTCAAATCTGGCTCAACGCTGGCACAACTCTGGCAGAACTGTGGCACAACTCTGGCACTACTCTGGCACAATTTTGGAACAACTCCGGCACAATTCTGGCACAATTTTGGCACAACTCTCGCACAACTCTGGCACAATGCTGGCACAACTATGGCAGAACTCCGGCACAACTCTGGCTCAAATCTGGCTCAACGCTGGCACAACTCTGGCAGAACTGTGGCACAACTCTGGCACTACTCTGGCACAATTTTGGAACAACTCCGGCACAATTCTGGCACAATTTTGGCACAACTCTCGCACAACTCTGGCACAATGCTGGCACAACTATGGCAGAACTCCGGCACAACTCTGGCTCAAATCTGGCTCAACGCTGGCACAACTCTGGCAGAACTGTGGCACAACTCTGGCACTACTCTGGCACAATTTTGGAACAACTCCGGCACAATTCTGGCACAATTTTGGCACAACTCTCGCACAACTCTGGCACAATGCTGGCACAACTATGGCAGAACTCCGGCACAACTCTGGCTCAAATCTGGCTCAACGCTGGCACAACTCTGGCAGAACTGTGGCACAACTCTGGCACTACTCTGGCACAATTTTGGAACAACTCCGGCACAATTCTGGCACAATTTTGGCACAACTCTCGCACAACTCTGGCACAATGCTGGCACAACTATGGCAGAACTCCGGCACAACTCTGGCTCAACTCTGGCACAATTCTGGCACAACTCTGGCACAACTCTGGTACAACTCTGGCAAAACTCTGGCACAACTCTAGGACAACTCTGGCACAACTCTGGCACAACTATGGCACAACTATGGCACAACTCTGGCTCAACTATGGCAAAACTCTGGCACAACTCTCGCACAACCAAGGCACAACTCTGGCATAACCCTGGCACAACTCTGGCATAACTCTGGCACAACTCTGACACAGTTATGGACCAACTCTGGCACAAGTCTTGCCCTCTCTGGAACAATTCTGGCACAACTCTGGCACAACCCTGGCACAACCCTGGCACAGCCCTGGCACAACTATGGCATAACTCTGGCACATCTCTGGCATAACTCTGGCACAACTCTGGCACGGATCTGGCAAAACCCTGGCACAACTCTGGCACAACTCTGGAACAACCCTGGCACAACGCTGGCACAACTCTGGTACAACGTTGGCACAATTCTGGCACATTCTGGTACAGCTATGGCACAACTCTGGCACAACTCTGGCACAACTCTGGCACAACTCTGT
>SZWC01030852.1:10763-23569 GCA_023375785.1 Penium margaritaceum | reverse complement strand
CTGCTTGTAGTACTGCTGCAGCAGTACTGCCTTTAGGGTTTCATCAACCGTGTCCGTGCTGGATGATACTACCACTTTCATGTGGAACCATCTCGCATCGTACCATCGGTCCATTGCCCAGGAGCTCGTGGATGCTAGTGTGGCAACCCAGCACGTCCGTGATGCGGTCAGTGCGCCGGCGCCAGCACATCACCGCATGCCTGATCAGTGGGACCTGGAGTGCTTTTGCAAGTGCCTCTGAAAGTTGGTTGTGTGCGTGACCTCCCCTTCGCCGTCGTGCGAGTGGCTGCAGGAGGCTTTTCTCATTGCCAACGCGTTCGCCATCATGGTTTCGCAGCAGACAATCTCGCGCGACATCCACCAGGCGCATGCGCGCAATGAGACATGCATCCGCCGCATGCTCCACGAGTGCGAGGGATGCCTTCCCTTCACCAAGGACAGATGGTCATCCGACGCAAGCGATGCGTTCATCGCCATCACAGCCCATGGAGTCCGCAACGGGAAGCTGTTGGTGAAGCTGATTGGGTTCACGCCCGTCCGCGGACGCCATGACGCCGTCGCCCTCTACACTGCGTTCCGTGACGTCCTGACTGCGTGGGGCCTATGGGAGCGCATGTTTTGCGTCACCAAGGACAATTCTTCTGCTAATGTTGCTTTGGTTGAACACCATCTGATGCGCAAGTGCCTGCACTTCCGTGGGGAGCATTTTGTCCACTGGTTCACCAGAGCCATGTCCTCCACCTCGGCGTGAACCAGATCCTCGCATGCGTCAAAGTGGATCACATCATCCAGATGGTCCGGAACATCGCCATTTTTATCGGCCGCAGCACCCAGTGCGAGGTATCCGTAGAGGACTTTTTTAACAGGAGCTGAACGTCACCTACCGTCAGATCAACCTGACTTGCGCACGCGATGCTGCAGGCTGCGTGGGACCTGAGCGACAACTTCGAGGCATGTCTGTCATCCATGTGCAGCTATCGAGTGCCCAGTGGAAGACCATACTGTTGGAATGATGCTCCTCACCATGGCAGGAGTGACTTGAAAAAGGAACACCAACAAGACAAGCCTTAGTGGCTTAGTGGTTAATGGTGTCCACCTCTAGAGGCACGGGCCCGAGTTCAAGTCCCACAAGATGAAATTCTGCCCTGCCTCAAGGGAGGTGGAAAATAGATCCCAGGAAGCTAGCTCAACCTCTAGAGTTCCTCTTTAAGTTTCTAGTAGGCCAGGTGAGGGTCCAGGAAGCTGGCACACCGTCTAGAAGGGGTGACTTGTCCTATAAGGCATCTAGAGGTGTCTTGGTCTTCTGGACACCTTCCCTCCTACTAGAAGCAAGCTGAGGAATCTAGGAAGGGGCAAAAGCTTCTAGAGGATGGAAGGGATGCCTTCCTAGGTGGGAAAAGGACAGCCTACCAAGGAGCACTCTAGAAGCCATAGAATCTGCTAGGAATCTCCAAATCTAGCCTGCTTTGGTGTTCTGGAAAGCTCAAATCAGTGGCTATAAAATGCCACTGCTTATGAGCCTTGATCAAGTGTTCATTCCCAGTCAATTGAGGCTAAAACTATTGCCACACTCTCTGACCAGATTTTGCCATCTTTGGAAGCAGTTGTCTCCACAGTTTCAGTCTCTCCAAAAACAGTTGGTGGTGTGAACCAGCCACTGCTAGGGACCCTCCAGGGTGCACACTCACCCTCAGGCCAACAAAGGGTTATGGGCCCACGCCTCTAAGGGGTTCAAAGCCAGCTTGATTTCACACTTCCAACAGCAAGACATGGCAACCAGCGAGCAAGAGAGCAGCCGCGCTATCCTTAAGTTTGATGGGACAGGCTTTGCCTTGTGGAGGTGGCAGTTTGAGGTCTTCCTCGACGACAAGGGACTGCTTGAGCTCGTAAAAGGTGATGAGACTGCTCCGCCGGAGACTACAACGGCTGAGGTGGAGGAGGCATACAAGAAACGCAACAAAAAGGCATTGGCGCTTCTTGTGTCTGCGTTATGTCTGCCACAACTTGGGCACATCCAAGGATGCACCCTGGCCGCAGAAGCATGGTCAAAACTATGCTCCATCTACCAGTCAAGCAACCTTGCCAATCAGCTCTTCATCTTCAAACGGCTCGTCACCCTCCGAGCCAACGAATGCGACAACATCATGGAGATCATGCAGCAGATTGAGTCCCTCGCAGCGGAGTGCGTGGCCACGGGTTGGGAGGTCGACTCTCAATTGCAAGCTATAATCCTCTTTCTTGCCTTGCCAGACAGTTGGAGTCCCATGATCACAGTCCTTGGTAGCTGGCCTTCGGATGAGCTGAAGTACCCGAAGGTTGCTCAGTACGTGCGCAATGAGTGGATGCGACGTGGCGGTCAAAAGAGTGCAGCGGCATCAATTTCAGCTTACACGGTTCATCCTCAAAGTGGAGGCCGAGACGAAAAGTGGAAGGGTGCCAAACAGGGCACCAAGAAGGGTGACAAGAAGGGGAAGTGCTTCAACTACGGCAAGGAGGGCCACTACGTGCGCAACTGTCCC
Organism: Penium margaritaceum; assembly: GCA_023375785.1. Taxonomy (NCBI): domain Eukaryota; kingdom Viridiplantae; phylum Streptophyta; class Zygnematophyceae; order Desmidiales; family Peniaceae; genus Penium; species Penium margaritaceum. Next base: position 21,050 of record SZWC01030852.1, on the reverse strand, counting down.
AAGAAGAAAACAGATCGGTTGCAGCGAGGCGAGAAGAAAGATGAGCATGCCCTTATGGCGTACACCTCCACTAACTTGAAGGATCCGGGAGTTGCCGTCATCAACTCCGAATCAGGCCGCCACACGCAATGCAACAGGGCGGCATTTGTCACCTACGGAGCGTCCGAGAGACGCATGACGGTGGCCAATGGAAAAACAGAGGTGGCCACCGGTGAGGGTAATGTCCGCATTGAGTCAATTGTGGATGGCAAACCTATCACGAGCACAATCTACGATGTGCTGCATATGCCCAACTTTGCGGCAAACCTACTCTCCGTCAGCCGCCTTACCGACAAGGGACTTGAGGTGCTCTTCACAAAGAAAGAGGCCGTCATCCGCAAAGAGGGCAAAGGTGAGGTGATTGCGCGTGCCAAGAGGGAGGAGGACTTGTACCTGCTACGCGCGAAGATCCTCAGCAGCCGGGTGGGGTCCAACGCCGCCAATCTTGCAACGAAGGACGGAAGAGACCTGGACCTATGGCATTGCCGACTCTGCCACATTTCTCCATCGAAAGTGAAGGAGATGGCTAAGAGGGAAGTCGTGCGGGGTCTCCAAATCAGCGGCCTTGATGGAACCAAGGAGACCGTATGTGAGCTATGCATCATTGGCAAATCAACTCGGCAGTCATTTGTCACCAAGGAGACGCGTGCATTGGCAAAACTGGTCGTGGTACACACAGATGTGTGTGGACCGCTTGAGAGCTCCATCGGCGGAGCTCGCTACTTCCTCACCTTCATCGATGACCACAGCCGGAAACTCTACCTCTACCCAATGAAGCGGAAGAGTGAGGTCCTTGCGTGCATGCAGGAGTTTGTGGCTGATGTGGAGCGGCAAATAGAGTTGAAGGTGATAGTGCTTCGGAGTGATAACGGCGGTGAATATGCGGGGTGCCTTGGGTGGATGAAGAGCAAGGGGATTGAGTGGCAGAAAACAACTCCACACTCCCCACAACAGAATGGCGTCGCAGAGAGAGCGAATCGCACAATCCTTAACATGGTGCGATCCATGTTGAGCGACGCCGGCCTTACACAACGGTATTGGGCGGAGGCGGCAAGGACAGCAGCGTACATCATGAATCTCATGCCGACCAAGCCGCTGAAGGACAAGGAGAGCAANGACCCGCGTACCCGCCGGTGTATTTTCCTTGGATATGAGAGCGGAAGTAAGGCGTTTTGGCTCTTTGACCCAAGGAGGCAGCAGATTGTGCGGAGTTGCGACGTCACGTTCGACGAGAAAAGCCGTTGGACAGACAAGGAGGCAGGTCTCTCCAAGAGGGGGGAGTGGATGCCACTCCTTGAGGGGGAGACGCCGGAGGACGTGAATGAGGGTAACATCCTCGCATCACCACCAACCAGAGAGTATCGCCTGAGGGATGGGCAAGCGGCACACTTTATTCCGGCCAGTTCGGATGAGGAATCCGAAGTACCGAACATGGACGTGGAGATGGGGAGTCAAAGATGTCACCAAGGTCTCCAAGAAAGGGGTAACAGGCGCTTGGAAAGGATGGCGCCAAAAGGGGACAGCAACAAGAACAACCGCCTCAAGAGTCCCGCACGAGTAACCGTGTGCGAAGAAGGACAAAAAGGTATGATACCAACAAGGGCATTTGGACAGGGTTTGAACAAGCCTTCTTCACGCAAGAGGAGCCTCAATCTAAAAAGGAGGCACTGCAGCGGAAGGATGGGGCTCAGTGGGAGGGAGCAATAAAATCTGAGCTTGCCTCCCACGAGGAGAACGGCACTTGGGAGCTGCTTGACCGGCCGGAGGGCGAGAAAATCATCGGCTCCAAGTGGATCTTCCGGAAGAAGCTCACAAAGGAGGGGAAGGTGGAGCGGTACAAGGCGCGGCTGGTGGCGAAAGGATATGCCCAGAGAAAAGGGGAGCACTACGACAAGACCTTTGCACCAGTTGCCAAGTTTACCTCCATCCGTACTATCCTCTCGGTGGTAGCGACACGCGACTACGAAATCCACCAAATGGACGTGAAAACCGCGTTCCTCAATGGCGACCTAGACAAGGAAGTCTACATGGAGGTGCCAGAGGGGGTGGATGCGCCGCAAGGGAAGGTGTGCCGGCTTCGCAGGGCGCTCTATGTACTGAAGCAAGCTCCGCTCATGTGGTACCTCAAAATGGATAGTTTCATGGGTGAGCTTGGCTTCAAGCGCTGCGAGGCCGATCACAGCGTGTTTGTGCGTAATCAGCGAGGACTCCACCAAATTGTCGTCCTCTACGTGGATGACCTCATCCTTGTGTCTTCGGATGAGGGGGACCTCAAGAGCCTGAAGCAACAACTTGGCGGCCGGTTCAAGATGACAGACATGGGCGAGCTTGAGTACTACCTTGCCATCGCCATCAAGAGGGACCGCAAAGCACGCACGCTGGGGATGGATCAAGAAAAACATGTGCAGGAGGTGCTCCGCCGCTACAACATGGAGGAGTGCAACCCCATCGGCACACCTATGACAATGACATGTGAGCTGAGCTTGAGCATGGGCCCGAGCATGGAGGACGAGAAGGCGGAGATGGGTAGAGTACCGTACCAGTCCACAGTTGGCCGCATAATGTATGCCATGGTGGCGACGCGGCCTAACCTTGCCTTTGCTGAAGGACAAGTGAGCCGCTATATTGCTGATCCGGGGCCGCTACATTAGCAAGCGGTGAAGAGAATCCTCCGCTACTTGAAGGCAACGACACATTCGCGACTTGTGTTTGGAGGGGGAGCGCAGACTGACTCCCTCGAGCTGGTTGGCTACTCTGATGCTGAGGGGCAGGTGATGTTGATGATCGCAAGTCAACATCAGGCTATGTTTTTGTGCTTGGTGGTGCAGCGGTGTCTTGGGCAAGCCGGAAGCAGGACAGTGTGGGTCTATCCAGCACTGAGGCGGAGTATATTGCGCTCGCGGAAGCCGCAAAGGAGGCACTATGGCTACGGCGATTGCTCAAGGAGATTGGGGTGCCGCAAAAGAAGCCAACGGCACTCAATGTTGACAACATGAGTGCCATCAGCCTGACCAAGAACCCTGTGCTACACCGAAGGACCAAGTACATAGAGATCCGGCATCAGTTTGCACGAGACCTTGTTGCAAAGGGTAATGTGGTGTTTGTGCATTGCGACACAAAGCACATGCTTGCTGATGCCATGACAAACGCGCAACCCAAGGACAGGCATGATGCTACTTGTATGGAACTTGGGCTTTCCCAAGCCTCTTGAGTTGCACGCTGAGCATGGACAAATGCCATGGGTGACGCGCAAGGGGGAGATTGTTGGATTGATGCTCCTCACCATGGCAGGAGTGACTTAAAAAAGAAACACCAACAAGACAAACCTTAGTAGCTTAGTGGTTAATGGTGTCCACCTCTAGTGGCACGGGCCCGGGTTCAAGTCCCACAAGATGGAATTCTGCCCTGCCTCAAGAGAGGTGGAAAAGAGATGCCAAGAAGCTAGCTCAACCTCTAGAGTTCCTCTTGAAGTTTCTAGTAGGCCAGGTGAGGGTCCAGGAAGGTGGCACACCTTCTAGAAGGGGTGACTTGTCCTACAAGGCATCTAGAGGTGTCTTGGTCTTCTGGACACCTTCCCTCCTACTAGAAGCAAGCTNAGGAATCTAGGAAGGGGCAGAAGCTTCTAGAGGAGGGAAGGGATGCCTTCCTAGGTGGGAAAAGGACAGCCTACCAAGGAGCACTCTAGAAGCCATAGAATCTGCTAGGAAGCTCCAAATCTGGCATGCTTTGGTGTTCTGGAAAGCCCACATCTGTGGCTATAAAATGCTATTGCTTGTGAGCCTTGATCAAGTGTTCATTCCCAGTCAATTGAGGCAAAAACTATTGCCACACTCTCTGACCAGATTTTGCCATCCTTGGAACCAGTTGCCTCCACAGTTTCAGTCTCTCCAAAAACAGTTGGTGGTGTGAACCACCCACTTCTAGGGACCCTCCAGAGTACACACTCACCCTCAGGCCAACACATACACTGTCTGATCCAGTTTCTCTCGCAGTTCAAAGACATGACCGTGGAGATGTCGACCGAAAAAACACCCGACTCGGGCACATCGGCGCTTACCAGGATGACGCGACCGTCTGTGGACTCCCCCCCCCCACCTGTTGAGGGCCTGCATGGCGGCCTTTGTGGAAGCCGTGGTGCTCCGCGGGCTACACATCCAGCCTTGGAAGTGCCTGTTGTGGCAATGCTCAGCAAAGGGCGTCCTGCTTGTGCTCACGGGGTTACCCTCAACGACTCGAGGAGTGAATGTTTTGGGCTGCCCAGTTGGCACTCAGAAGTTTCAGGAGGGGTGGGCGGAGACATGGCTGCCGCAGCAGACCCACAATCTCCAACAGCTCGGCCGCATGGAGGATGTCCAAGCAGCGATGACCCTCCTCCGGCTCTATGTAATCCCCCGGGTGGACTTCTGTGTTCAGGCCCTGCCCCCCGAGCGCTAGTGGCTAGTGGCTAGGTGCTACAGAGATTGAACGAGGCGGTGTGGGTGACAGTCCTCTCACTATTGCATGTGACGGCGGCTCCAGACCGAGGGACGGAGGATTGAGACTTGCAGCACCTCGCCCAGTGGCAGGTGCAGCTGCCCTTCGGCTTCAGCGGTGCTGGACTCCTCAGCGCCCGTGATCAGGCGCCGCTCGCCTTCACATGCGCCACGGGCTCACTCCACGTATTGGTCTTTGACTTTAGCCCCTTCCTGCCTTCCTCCCAGACCCTTGAGTTCCTCACCCCTCTATGGCGACGGGTGGGGGAGGAGCTGCCGGTGCACGTGTTCCGCGCCTTCCCCTCTTTGGACAGCCTGCAGCAGGGACCGGCGCCACTCCTCTACCAGCAGCTGAGCGAAGTGTTGTATGTGAACCGACGGGAGCGGTGGGTGGAGGAGGCGGGGACAGTAGCGCTACAGCACTGTGCTTGTCAGGCGCGCTGCAGACTGAGCATGGGGTGCTCCCGTCGGGCACAGAGCAGATGTTCGGCCACAACGACGCGGGGCAGCACACTGTGGCTCCAGGCCACGCCATCGGGGGAGGATGACCGGACCTTCCTTCCTGCGGCGGACTTCAAGCTCCATGCACAGCTTGAGCTACGCCTCCCCCTTGCACACATGGAGCAAGTACAGGTCCACCCCCTTGAGCTTGCTACAGTGACTCGACGCGAGGAGGGAGGCACGATCTGGTGAGTTCACAACGCCATTCGCGATGAGCTCGCTGATGTAGGCAGGGAGCACCATCCCTCTATTCGCGTGGAGCCGACGGACGACTGCTAGGGAGGAGAAGGTTGAGCAATACAGGGAGGCTCCACAGCGAGGACACCATCTGTGTCCCCAGGCGTGGGAGACCTTGGGAGGCTTGGGAAACAAGTTCGGGGTATTCTTGGCCCACTTGGCCAACATCTGCCTCTCCCGCAATACTCGACAATGCTTGGCAGAGGCCCTCGCGTACTAGGCGGAGCAAGTGGTGAGTATCCTTACTCAACATGCCTCCATCGCGGGGATGAGGGCCCAGTGCGCAACCATCCGGCTCTACGTCTCCACACACGCCAGAGCCTCGGCCCCCTTCACTGGCGAGGTGGCCCCCATTGCGTGCTAGGGACACGTGCGCTCTCTCCTCACACTCTAAGCCCTTTGCAAGATGGAGCCGACATTCTGGGAAGCCTAGCTTCCCAGATGTTTAAGAGGTTCTCCCATTGCACTCCTGTTGCTGTCTTGGCCACAGGGCCTTGCCCGAAAACCCTGATTGTCTGTCTGATGTGGCATGAAGGACTTTGGCATCCTCAACACCATGTAGCGGTCCTGGTCACATGGCCTCGCCATAGAACCCTGCTTGTTTGTTTGATGTGGCGTGAAGGAGTTTGGCATCCTCCCCACCGTGTAGTGGTCCTCACTACAAGGCCGTGCCCGAGAACCCTGCTTGTTTGCTTCAGGTGGCGCGAAGGACTCGGGCATCCTCCCCACTATGCTGTCATGTTGTCATGCTCACTTAAAGAAAAGCACAAAAAAAACACCCAACTCTCGTCTTTGCGGTGTCTCTCTACTAGGAATTGCTCAGTTCTCTCCATGACCATTTGGGCGGGGATCCGAAACTGACTCAATTAGTTACAGGTTTGAACTATCGATTTTGGCGATGAACTAAACAGTCAGCATTCGACGCGAAAGCTGCTGACCACAAAGTTGAACTAATAAAAAAAGAAATTTCCCGCGCTGAGGTCGAACAAACGAACTGATAGCTCAAGCTGTTAGTTTGTGTACTTTTACCGGCGAGGAGTTGAGCCCGCGAGGCACATCTCACGTGTCCCGCATGTCAGTTCGGGGTCGTACCGCGCAGCCGACGTGCAACGGTAACAGCAATTTTTGAACAGGTGCAAAGTAACATGTGTCTGTAATAGCCACGAGCCGCTGTTTGTACTGTTGTTACATGTTACCCGTCCCCACTCCTCACTGTCCACAGCCATGGATTCCGTTTGTCGTCGCTCGGCTGCACGCCGTGCACTTGTCCGTCACCTAAGGGCGATACAGGCAGCTATCCTGGAGCTCCTCCGCGGACTCATTGGCACCCTCATCCTCCATCTTGTCGCACGTCTCTCTCGTCGGCACATGCATGACAGTCAGATCCTCGCACGTCATTGGATAGTCGCGCTTCGGTGTGGACATCCGGTGCATCTAGACGACATGGCAAGGATGACAGTGGCGATATGGCATTGCATCCTCACTCTGTTGACGTCGGCGTCGATGCTACGCGACAGTCAAATTGGCGCGGGTAAAAACTATTCATGTTTCTACAGTGCGTGTGCCATGGAATGGCACAAGGACAACTTATGGAGCGGTTTCAATGTGGTGCAGCTACAATCCACTGGGTACTGCGAGAGGTGGTGCAATCCCTGCTGAATTTTTCCCCGTCCGTCATCCGCCAGGCCTGTGTCGGAGACCCGACGTTTGCCGCATGGGAAGGTCATGCAGACTACCTGCCATGGGGCCATAGATGGGACTCACATCCTTGTTGTGGTCACACGCTATCGACGACCCGCGTTCATCAATCGCCACTCACAGGTCACCATGAACGTTCTTGCCTCCTGCAATCCAGATCTACGGTTCACATTCGTCACTCTTGACTGGGAGGGCTCGGTGCGCGACGCGAGAATGTTTACGGACTCTCTTCATCGAGGTTTCCGCCTCCCTCCAGGCAAACGCGTACTTGCTGATGCAGCTTTTCCGGAAGGATTTGGGCGCATGCCATCCTATCGAGGTATTCGGTACCATTTACAGGAATTTGGCGGCGACAATCTGCGTCCAACAAACGCACAAGAACTGTTCAACTTGAGACACGCATCTGCACGCTCGTCAGTTGAGCGTGCCTTCAGACTTCTCGAAGCTTGCTTCAAGGTCTTATACTCACTACCCAGTTACGACATTGAGTTCCAATCGCCGCTTGTGTTTTCGTTCTTTAATATGCATCATTTGATTCAAGAGAGACATGATGCAGCATTTCCAGGGTGGGAAGATAGACAGCCTAGACCTGGTGATGAACAGATTCTGGCACGGGTGCGACCCACTGGTCGACAGCACGGGGATATNGCAGAGGCCATGTGGACTGATTACATTTCTGATTAATTCTTTTGTGGTTCAATGTTAAACAATACATGTTAAGTAAAATAGACAAGTGCAAAAGAAACGCAACATACAACTTCGAAAACAGCTTCAGAATCAAAACAAACATGAATACATTACTCAAGACCACTTTCGTCCTCAACTAAAGAGGACCATGAAGCATGCACAGCACTGTCGCCATGACCTCCATCTGCTTCTACCCCGTCCTGCTTCTCCCATGCCTTCACCTCCTCCTCTTCCTCGTCATCTCCGTCTTCGTCCTCTGCTCCATCCTCCTCATATTCCTCCCCTGCATCATCCCCCGCATCATGCCCGTACGGCCCAGTAAGAGATTGAGCCCTCCCACACGCAATCCACCTTTGGAGTAAACATACATGGTACACATTTCATCATTTTTCTGCAGCACCTCGAGAAGCTCCATCTTATCATCATCACTCATGCTCTTATCCTTGCTCACATTCTGGACTGCCATGCCCCATGGCGTCTTTGGTCCGTTATCGCGTATGACACATTTCAGACATCCCGCCGACTTCACGAGAGTTGAAAGTTTATCAACTTGTTTGTCAAACACACGGCGACGAACAACAGTGACATCAGCACCGGAGGTTTGTCTTGTACTTCGACCTTGTGTGCTTCCTCGGAACTAAAGGCGTTACCGCCGACTGCTTTGTCCCGAATCCATTGTTTGGTCGCGATGTCGTACCACAGCAGATTCTTGCCCTGCAGCTTTGCAGTTGCAGGATTTGTACGCTTTAAAGAATCCCAAGTCTTGTTGTCCAGCTCAATTGTCCAACGCATACGATCAATGCAGTTCCTGCTCTTACCGACGATCTCGTACGCCATTTGCCAGATTTTGGCGAGGTTGTTGCAACGGTAGCAAATCTGGTCCGTCGAAAGGGGACCGCAGCCGAGAGGTTCACTGAACTTTGGCGCGATGACGCCGTGCATTTTCGGCTGCCACCCCTTCATTTTCTCAGAACTCTCCCGCGTACTCCAGCGCCAGCGACAGAAGCACGACCTCATGCATGTAGGAATGCTTCCCGAGACCCGCACCCGCCTCCGAAACCACATTACAGTTGGCCGGGATTGCGGAACAGCTGGGCGCATAAAGCGAGGCGGACTGGCTGGCAGTGTCATTGTCGCCCACAGCCACGTCATGGACCAGCTTCGCAACCACACGTGGATTTTCGTATGGAGGCGGGTCCCAAAGAGGCGGAGATGGCACGTGCGCCATGCGCATGCTTGCCGACGGGTTATTGCCGACCAATGGGGATCGGTTGAAGTCATCGTTGGCCAGCTTGGGGGGTAGTGACATAACATACGGGCCCATCCGAAGTCGCTGCCGCGCAGCCTCGTTGTTCTCACTTTCGAGGTAGCGGAGATGCTGCATGCGTAGTCCGATGGGCACGTGCAAGTTCGTAGTACTCGCAGGGGTTGACATTTCAGCGGTGGCAGCCAATGGGGCGCCGGTAGATGAGGAGTTGCATGCGTAGTGGCGACGGGACTGGTCCATTGTGGCTGGTTTTTGTGTTACAGCGATGGAAGACAACTGTGCAGAGCCTAGCGCACTTGCAACGTCAGAACACGCACAGAAAGACGGACAAAGGTGGCTCGACGGAGCAGCCCCGACTGCGCCAGGTGGCGAGTTGCTAGTTTGAATGTTCAAAACATGAACCGAGAAACTTGCAAAACTACCTAGAGCAGGAAACAACATCATCACCATTCCCTACACTTTCTTCAAATTTTAATGATATCGCTCAAAACATGAACTAATTAGTCTTAGTTCATGAACTAATTAGTCTTTGTCTGATGGGCTCTGCCCTTTTAGTCCATTTAGCTGGCCTAAAATCGTGGTTTTGTGCTCGCGAAGGCTTTTGACTGATTAGTTCGTTTTCGACTCCGTCAACTTTCGATCCCACCATCGCGACATCCTCGGGAGCCCGACGGCCAGGTCCCGAAGTAGATGGCCACTCCGCCACAGCTCGCCACGGCCATTAGCGAAATACAAAAACCAACTACAAACTAATTAGTCAGTTTCGGATCCCCACCATGGAGGCTTGCAACGCCGCTGTTGCGGAGGCCGTTAAGATCAGAGTCTCCAATGCAGTGAGCAGCAGCCAGCAAAACAACGAGCTTCTCCGTGCAAAGCGCCGCTGGTCCCCGCCTCGCCATAGCAGCGCAGTACATCGGCACCTACTACACACTTTCCGGCGACATCCAGTACCTGGCGACGTTTCTTAACCCTCGCTACAACATCACATACTTCTGTGACACGTACAACGGCGACCCTTGTGACTTCGACCCGCACGAAATGATGCGTGTGATCATGCAACTCCTCAAGCCATATGAGGACGCCTACTTGCTCTTCATCGTGCAGCAGGCCATTGACGTGCCCAGCAGCAGTGAGGACTCCTTCGGCCGTAACGCTCCGTTTGTGATGGCGAGCCCCACTCCCATTCCACCTCCTGGCTTGGCCAACCCTCGTCACACGCATGCAGAAGTAGAGCTTGGCGAGCTGTTGAGCTCTCCTTCTGCATGCGCGGACGTTTCGTTCTCCGCGCTATGCCCGTCCCGCTGGCTGCAAGGCCATCACCTGACAGCTCCACTCGCTGGAACCAGCTATGCAACTTTGGTAAGGAAATTGCAGCTGCAGAAGCTG
>SZWC01030847.1:0-13113 GCA_023375785.1 Penium margaritaceum | reverse complement strand
TCTATATCTATATCTATATCTATATCTATACCTATATCTATATCTATATCTATATCTATATATATATCTATATCTATATCTATATCTATATCTATATCTATATCGATATCTATATCTATATCTATATCTATATCTATATCTATATCTATATCTATATCTATATCTATATCTATATCTATATCTATTTCTATATCTACATCTATATCTCTATCTATATATATATCTATATCTATATCTATATCTATATCTATATCTATATCTATATCTATTTCTATATCTATATCTATATCTATATCTATATCTATGTCTATATCTATATCTATATCTATATCTATATCTATATCTACATCTACATCTATATCTATATCTATATCTATATCTATATCTATATCTATATCTATATCTATATCTATATCTATATCTATATGTATATCTATATCTATATCTATATCTATATCTTTATCTCTATCTGTACCTATGTCTATATCTATTTCTATATCTATATCTATATCCATATCTTTATCTATATGTATTTTTATATTTAAATCTATATCTATATCGACATGTATTGTTGAAGTAGCAAACATTTTTAACAAACCTAGATCAGTCCTCTAGGCTCTATGGTTTGGGCTCTAGGCCCTCCAGGACACTTAACTCTGAACTCTAGGCCTCCCCCCTCCCCCCCTCTCCTTTGCTTCGTGTGGCCCCCGACCAACCTTCCCCCACCCCCTTCTGTCGTTTTTTCCCTCGGCTCCTTGAGCCCGGGGCGGTCTGCGCCTTCACCGGCCTTTTGGCCTTTGCGGTCGTGTGGCCTTGCCTATCCGGTGCTTTATGGAACCCCCTCGCTGGGTCTCATGCCCGCTTCCTATTTGTTTTCCTCTCACTCTTTTTATTTCTCTCACCCTATCTCCCTCTGCTATTTCTCTCTCTCTCTGCTCTCTCTTTCTCTCTGCTCTCTCTCTCTCCCTGTCTTGCTGAGCATGCCATGTATGTACTCAGCTTGATCAACAAATATTCTTATTACGCATGGGTATTTTCTTCGGGCAAAAAGCGATGTTGCCATAACCAACCAGCTGTGGTACATGTTTGCGCAGAGATAGAGTCACCAGTTGATGCGCTTTTGGTCTGTCCGTGGTGGCGAGTTTTTTTGTTGACAAAGTATCATCTTCTTGTTTGGGAGCTCTCTGCCCCTTTTTTTCCATAGCAGAAGGGGATTGCTGAGCGTTGAAACCGTGCACTCATTGAGGGCGTCCGCACAATGATGGCTTAGGCTAGCTTCCTTGATGAAGGCCGAAGCTTTTGGTCTGAGGCGGCCCATTATCACATGTGGTTTTGGAACCAGATCCCGCATGGCCCTCTTGCCCCCGACACCACGCCATTCCAGCTTTTCTTTGGTCGACATCCCGGCTTTAGTCACGCTGTGGTTTGGGGCACCATGGCTACCGTCTACCTTGCTCCCCTTTTTTGGTTTGGCATGCTTGATCCGCCTGGCCACCTCTGCGTCACCCTTGGGGTTGCACTTCATACTCATGCACACCGCTTCTGGGCCTTGGTCGCGCATCGAATCATCGATTCCTGTCACGCTCTTTCTTTTTAGCAGATGACTTACGGCGCCTTTTGCACGAGCTGTCCCATGTCTTGCATTTCAAAGGTGAGAGCCAGCTGTTGTTTGAAGGTGGTGATGATCTGAAGTGATGGACCAAAGATGATGAGGTTATCCACACCAAGTGGTGTGGGACCATGGCGGAAGTAGACAGAGTGGTGTGAATGCAACCGCTGTAGTATTTAGGATAGAAAGATGTCGTGGATTTGTTTTCCACTGGCGGAGACCTTGTTTGAGACCATAGATGGATAACTTGAGCAAGCACACCAAATTTCTCCCCCTGCTCAACGAAGCCCTCTAGATATGTCATGTACATAGTCTCTTTGAAGTCACCGTTCAGAAATGATGACTTCACATCCATCTGATGAAGGTGCATGTTGTTGGGAATGAAAAGCACCAAGATCATGCAAATAGAGGAATACTTTGCAACGGAGGTGAAGGTGTCATTGTAGTTGACCCCATGGAATTGACTCAAACCCTGAGTGACATGTTTGGCTTTGTACATGCACGGATTGCCGTTGGTATCAAGCTTTGTTTTGAATATCAACTTGCAAGTGACCACGAGAGAATTGGCTATCCGTGAAATAAGAGTCCAAGTCTGCTGCTTTTAAAGTTGCTCAAACTGTTCAACTACAGCTACATGCGAGTGAGCACCTTCAGGTCTGGTCATAGCATCATTGTAACTCATGGGATCAATGATTTGAGTCAGAAGTGTAATGTCAGAATCATCGTTATCAGAGATATCGTCACTGAAGAGGGTGGTGGGAAGCCTACATTGAGCAATCCATTTGGAGCGACGAGGTGGAGCTTTAGAGCTGAGACAGGTGGTAACAAATGTTGTCAAATGAAAACTATGAAAGGAACTGTGGGTGGTGCAGGCAAATGCTCTACAATGTCCATAGGTGGGAGAACTCATGCAAGCTCATCTTGAGTAGGGTCAACTGAAAACTTTTGCAAGTGATGCACGGTGTTAACAGTATCATCTAGAGCAAGGATCATAGTGAGCGAAGGTGGAGTGCTGGCGATGGTCCGATCTTGGAAGCTCTCATCAAAGGTAACACCCGTGCTGCAAAAACAGTTTTTTTCTCATTTTCTTAATGTCTGTAGGAATTGCCGCCTTCTTCGTATCTTAGCAAGTAGCCTATTTTCTTTGTGTGATCAGAGCTTGGTGCTTTTGTTTCGATGTATCCAGGCATTTTGAGTGCATCCAAAGATGCAGAGATAGCTGACAATGGGACGATTCCCACTCCATGCTTTGTATGGTGTGTTGGTACTTGCAGGTAGCTTCTTTTTCGGTAACCGGTTAGTGTTGTATACGGTCGTAGGGATTGCCTCAGCCCAGAACTTGGTCAAGAAGCCAGCTATGTGTTACATGGTGCGGGCTGGATCAAGCAGATTACGATTCATATGCTCTAATTTCTCGTTCAATTTAGGGGTGAGAAGCACAGTCCTTTGTTTAGGGGTGAGCGGCACAGTTGTATGAAGTACGCCGTTGATGAATTCACCATCGTTGTCACTGCGTACCTTCTTGACGGTGGTGTCAAACTAGTTCTCAATCTTCCAAAAAAGACATGATGATGTCTGGTACTTCTGACTTATACCAAAGGAATTTCACCCGCACAAAGTGGCTATAGTATTCAAGGACAAAAAACCAGTTTTTTTCGGCCATTGACTTCTCCTTCAATTAGAAAATGTTTATATGGATGACTTTTTGGTAGGAAGGAAATGGTTCCTGTGTCTTCTTCCCTGCAAGGCATCCTATGCATGGTTTGTTTGGTGCTACGGTAAAGGATTGAGGGAGGTCATGGACCATTCCTTTTGCTTCCATTGAACATAGAGTCTGATAGCCCACGTGTCCAAGTCACTGATTCCATAATGTGGCCAAGGAGTTTCTCTCTGAGGGAGGATTATTAGACCCTTCAAAGATAAGAGTTGATTTAGTACTTGCTGCTGAGGCCATCTCTGGTTCATGAGCCATCTTGTACAGTGGTGGAGGTGCTTTGGTGTTTATAATGATCCGGTTGCCTTGACGATGGCCAATTGCCGTGTTCTTGCCCTCCTTGTTCTAAACCTTACAATTCTTGTGAGTATCAAATATAACCTTGAGTTCCTTGTCATTGATTCTGGTCACAGAGAGAAGGTTAGCAGCCAGATCACAGATGTATGAGGTGTTTGTAAACAAGCAAACATTGGTTTTTCCTTCCAACTCAATGGCCACACGAACTGTCCCAATTCCAATTGCTGAGACGACACGCCCTTATCAAATCCGGACTGCCTTTGGGGCTACAAGGTCGCTTTAGCTAATGAACCACTACTTGTCATAGGTCATGTGTCGAGTGCATCTTGAGTCAATGATCCAAGCGAGGATCCCTGACCAGCCCATAAATACCCTTGTTGAGAAGCATCAGTTTGATATCAAATGCAAATTTGTGAAAGTTGTATTCATTGAAAGGTTCAAGCTTAAATTGGTCTCCGTTGAGTGTCACCATGGTTCAAATTTCTTCATGTGACTTGTCGCTCATGAAAAGAATTTGTCAAATTGGGTAGTGTAGTCCTTCACGTTTTGGTGCTGTAGACTTGAGAATAGCACCCTCCTCTGATAGCACGTGTTAGAAAATAGTCCCTCAGGTTCTTGAATGTTGTTCAGGTCAAATAGCGCTGTTCTTTCTCATTTTGGTTTTGCTTCTATGAATTAGGATCATGAGTAGATTTTGTCATGCACCTGTCATGTATGCACACTTAACAAGCCTGAATTGCTTGGTCACAGAAGCTAAAACACAGGAGATGTGTCCAGACACAAGAACAGTGAAATAATGACTTGATTTCATTGAGATATGACAAAGAACATCTAAATCTAATAAATATGACAGTAGCTAAGTGATCAGTATAAGTGCCAGGACTCTTGTGCCTCTTGCCTCAAAAATCTGTTCTCTCCGGTCTTCAAGTGTGCTTTGCTCTCCGGTCGATGATTGACCGGACAGCAAAGCGTCTCCGGCATTGGTGTTCCACATCAGCATCTTGCCTGGTTCCCTTCCTCTTCCTTGGTTTCTAGTGCCAAAAGATGTGCTTGTACAAAACCTCCATGAAGATAACTCACTACATCACTACCATATTTCAAAAACACAGGTACTATGGGCAGGGGAGGCACAGGGTTAACCTTTTTCCTGTCCGTGATAGAGGATAGGCAGTAGTGTAGGGTAGGTTAGGTGTAGGCGAAGGTCAGGGGAGAGAGTGGCGACATATCCCCTGGCCCTCTTGCCTTTTGCTCCCATCTGAATGATTTTGGACAGAAACTATATCATTTGTAACAAAGAGAAGAGATCAAGTTTCTAAAGAGGAAACAAGTAACTAAAGTTCTCATTCATTACTTGCTATATCTATGGAAAATGAATAATATACCTTTTTGCACTGAAGTTAAAGCTTCAATTTATCAATTGATTTTTATTCACCTTCGTTACATCCAAAAACGTATGCTCATGATCTCCATGAATAAACCATGATTTGTTTTGATGATTTCATAAGTTCAGTATTAATGTTCAAATACGTTAGAGATTTTGTGTTACAAAAATATTTCTGTTATAAAATGTAATCGTGTTGTGAATATTTAAATAATTATGAAGTAAAAACAATTTCATTATATGTCCATTATAGATTCTAATGTTTTACCAAAAATAATTCGGATGAGAATCATGGAGGAATAAAAGAATTCATTCAATTTAATGAAAGAAGTTGTAAAGTCATTCAGAAATTCATAATGAATAAAAAATAATATTAAACGTTTTTTAATACGTATTCGTTTTGTTGTTTGGTTCATATAATGTAAAAAAACGCTTTCATGATTTCAAGAAACCTCAAATACTTCCATGATCATTAAAATATAATTTAATTTGTGAAATTAATTTTTATTTTTTTGATAGGATTATTTTTTTACAAAGAAGTTTCCTGTCAATGCCGGACATTATGGTATTCACTATCACTGATTCATTTCATGCTTCATTATCTACAATATCATTAAAGTAATCACTGGTTAATTTGAGTATGATAGTAACTAAAGTTTGAACGAAGTTCATCAAATGATATCGATAATCATGTACTATTGTCGTTTTTTCAAGCGTGGTTCATGTAAAAATGTTATATGAAATAAGTGAAATAAGATGTTTTCCAGATCCTTGTGTCATCAATGAACGCATGTTGTTTTAAAAAATACATAATATGCTTTCAAAATCAGATTTAGTAATTTGGCAAGGGCAGAAAATTTCAATGATGTGAAAAAAGTCTAAAGAATATGCTACGCTTTATGAAACGTCCTTTTACTAGTTCGTATATTGATTAAGTACTTCTTGAGACGAATTTATACTCTAAAAAGAAGGATTTCCCCATATCGTGCTGCATTTTCTTACAAAAGAATGATGATTTTGTTATCATAAAAAAATCTTATGAATTTTAACTGTAGACCTAAGAAAAATAATGAAAATAATGAAAATGTATTATGAGGTTTGGTTTTTCAAACCAAAGAAATCAGCCTATGGTACAAAGTTGTGAAGACAAGTTATGGAATGTTGTTGCATTTCCATCTTATGATTTATTTTTTATTTGTTTTCGATTAAATGCAAATATTTCTTTTTTAATCTATCATTTTTATGTATCTTCTATGTTGAAATTTCAGTGAATTTTCTAATGAGTTTGTTTCCTTGATGATTGACCTGTTTTGTGTTTGCTTTTCCCAATATATATTCATGTTAGAATCGGAATGATTTAATGATCAATATTTTTTCCCACTGAATTTGTTTTATTTCAATTTTCTTTTTCCAGTGTTTTCTTCCTTCCCTTCGGTAAAGCAGGTAACTGTACAATGGTGTTTTAGTTTCCTTTTTGGATAGTTAACGTCTTACTTGGTACATGTTTCACGTATCGTGGTGGGGTAACTTGTTCTCGGCATCGCAAATAACTCTTGACTAGTTCTAGGTGGTGAAAATTATTTTTTTGTAGTCCACTTTAAGGCGATAATTCGCACAGTCGTACGAGCCGAAGCGATTGACCGAAATGTTAAGGGTCAATTGATAGGTTTGTAATTATCACACCATTCTATGAATTTTACATACATAACTTAGAGAAAAAATAGTATAATGAACATATAATTATTGTGAATATTCGATTTCTTCATACCAAAGATCCCAAGCAAGAGTATGGAATGGTGAAGATGAGTTATTGGAATTTTTGTGATTTGTAGTTTTCTGCACCTTATCATTTGAACGAAATAGTAACATGTTTTAATTTTCTTTTTTTTTGTTTTTATCCCTCAAATTGTATTTTTTTATTTTTTTTATGATTTTTTTCCTTGGTCGTGACGTTTTTGGTTTTTTTCAATTTATCCTTATTGTTATAGAAATGGTTTATCATTATTTCCTCTGATTTGAATACAATTCTAATATTTTATATTTTGGATAGTTATCTCTTCTTCTTGAAATTATTAAACAAATATTTGTACAATAATGTTTTACTTTCCCTTTCCTGACGGTTTACTTTTTACTAGATACATGCTTCACGTAATCTTGGCGGTGAGATAAGTTCTAGGCATAGTAAATAACTTCGTCCTAGATTTAAGGCGGTGAAAATAGTTTCGTTGTCTCTTTACTTCGGCAATACTCCGCGAAGTCGTACGAACTGAAGCAATTGACACAAATGTTAAGGGGCCTTCCCACATTCGCTTTGCTGTTGACAATAGTGCAGGTCCTGATCCTGCCAGCTCGTCAGGCTGTATGGACACTCCTGTACGTTGCGCAGGTGTGGTGTGGCTAAGGTTTTTATTGCGAATTCATTTTTTCGCCAGAGTCGAGGGGCGCAGGTGGGAAGCGGTGAGTGGGAAACGCGTTCGACCTACCTATTCCCTGGCGTCATCATCTTAGAGTTAGCAATGAGTCTAGTGTCTTTCTTCTAAAATCCGTATTGAAATTATTGTCGCGAGATATTTCACCTGTCATTCGTAAGATCCGTCCCAAACAGCGGCACTCCGACGCCGCAAAGAGCTTCTCTTTTCACCCGAACTCGCAACAAACCTCTCACCTGCATTGGACGACGCAGGCCGCGCGTGGGAACGCACGAGTGAACCTGCGTGGTTTATCCCACGCACATGACGTCAGCAAAATGGATCGCTCCTAGTTCTTTCGGGATGAGGCTGTTTCACGCGCATGTTTCCGGAGTTTCGTTTTAACAAAGGCAACTTGGACCGTCGATGTCTACTTCGCAAATCCCTGTGGATGTTGAGTTAACTCATGTTGTTTTTCAAAAGATGTCTGAAGGGTTTCGTGGTTAGATGCCTATGGAGGTACTCAATATCATCGCAAACACGTAAAAGTTGCTATGTAGAAACAGCAAACGAACAAGCGAGTGTAGCGACTAGTAGACTTCGCATATTTCGCGAGGGCACGATGTCGCCAGATATCGCAGGTAGTCGCATGACACGCGACGACCTCCGCAGCATTTTTTGGGTGGAGAGTCAAACTTGCACGAGCTTGCTCCGAGGACCCATAAGTAGGAAGTAAAAACTTTTTTAAACCGCGTGAAGCACGTCAAGAGGCCCTTAAAAACCGTTTCCCACCGGTAACCAGGCGCGAAGGGGTCCGTGAAATGCGAGATATGCGTGGGAAAAACCATGCAGGTTCACTCATGCGTACCCACGCGCGGCCGCAATGTCTCAGGGGGAGTTTAACATCATTCCCCTAACACAAAGGTTCAGAGCCGTGACGGCCGCCTGACGACAAGACTTCGGACGTCACAAATGAGTAGAGGTGAGCGGAGAGTTCTCCGATATGTTGCTACATAGATTTTGAACCGTCGATCAGAAGGTGGATATTTTCGTTTGACATGACGTCAGAACTGGGTTTGCGGAATCGCGTTTCCCACTAACCCATTCTCACCTGCGTCCGAGGGCTTCATTTCAATCAGCCATGTAGTCCCACTCTCCTAACGCCGACTGCTCTACTTTCGCAATGATCTGCTTACATCATCCATTATTGCCTGCGGTCAGAAAGTCGTGCAAGAAGCCGCCTTCAGGACAAGCAGGGAATGCAAAGACCTAATGAAGCGCTTTTGCATGAAAACCTAAGCCGATTCGGATGAGTCCACCATCTAACGTATTTTCGACGGATATGAGCTCCATTTTGACACCTCGATTAATATTACTGCACTTGCGAATATGTTTGCAAAACTAAACTCCTAATCTGTTGGAAGGTAACCTCCCAGACCACGCTACCGCAGAGCCTGTGAGAAGCCCAGAACAAAAAAAAAAAGACAACCAACATCTCCAAACTGTTACAAAGGGGCATATTGGAAACTGTTTCTAAATGACGTATTTTAAGGCGCGAATAGGTAGATAGCCAAATTCATGACAAAAAATGTGCAATATAGAAAAATGAATTTATATGATATTTTGCAATGTCATCATGTGAATATTCGGTGCAAATTATTTTTTTTCAATTACTCAGTCAGTCATGAGTTACTATTTTCATTGTCTTAGGGGATTCACCTCACAAATTTTCACATTATTGGTCCTGTCAGAAGACATTGGCAATAATTTTCCACGATCTCCAGGATTTCTATACGTCGATGTTTTTTAAATATAAAAAAAATTAAGTTATCTAGAAATTACATTTCCTAGTCGAAGACATTATTGTATTGGAATTATATGTCAAATTCTACGACAAACAAATTTCCTAAAAACCACAACTCACCCTAGGTCTATCAAATATAATGTTTTTTTTCATAAAAAATAAGAATTCATACATAAAGAAAGTGTTTAGTATAGAAGAAAATCAATAAAAAATAATAGAAGATGTTTAGTATAGAAGTAAATTAATAAAAAAATGATAGAAGATGAATTTCACGATGAATGTCGAGGAATATTGAGTGATTCTAAAAATTTTATAATAATTTAGAAATTACATAAAATACGGTAAAAACCCTTTTAACTATAATTTTATAATTTTTTATGAATGGAATACACATGGCATGTTTTTAATCATAATATCGTGTTTTTATGCCTTCATAAGAAATAAAAATAACCCAATGGAAAGGAAAAGGGAAATTTTCCATCTTTATACTTCAAAATATTCTATTGCAAGATTGATTACAAATGTTTCAAATTATCTCCTCATAGTGATAAATATGAAAGGGGAGAAAAATGTAAAAATCTTTGTTAAGTATGGGAATGTAGCGCGAGGTGTGCCACGTGGCTCGAACGTGGGTCGTGGCCTGTGGGCGATAGATAGGATAAGTTGAGGGTGAGAGACCCTCAACTACCACGGTTTTGGCCCAGTGAGCCAAGCTTCCCATTTGTTTGTTACAATTGGTATCAGAGCGCCGTGGTTCGACACCCATTGTGGACACCGGGGGCGGGTCCATTCTTATGTGGGAGGAATGTAGTGCGAGGTGTGCAACGTGGCTCAAACATGGGTCCTGGCCTGTGGGCGACGGATGGGAGGAGTTGAGGGTTGAAGACCCTCAACTATCGCGATTGGTGCCCATTGGGCCAAGCTTCCCATCAGTTTGTTACAGGGAACTTCCATTCTTAAATAAAAATGAAAACAATGATGGTCATTAATACTGGATGAATGATTTATTTTCTTCCATAACTGCACATGAGTTTTTTGAAAGACTGATAATAGGCAAAATTACATCGTTTTACTAAAAAACTAAAGTTCATATTATAACATTGTTTTTAACATGGAAAAATTGAACTTCTTTTCATGTAAGGAAATTTTAAATTCAGAAGTAATTTCGAGACATTTCTTAATGATAAAAATTTTATTAGGTTTCATCGAAATAACATCACGGTTATGAATTTTTTATAAATAATGAAATTTATGGTTAAAAATGCTTCATTTAAAGGAATAGCAGTTGAATTAATTCAAATTAATTTTATTTTGAAACTACAAACTTTACACATAAGGAATGATCTAATTTTAGATTTCAAAATATAAGTATATCTTAACTTTAACCATGAACAAGAGCATGTCTCTTTAATCATTTACTTTGTATTTGTAACTTAAATTTGAACATGAATAAAAGTTTGAATAAAACTGAAATCATTTTGGATCACTTCCCCTTTAAATTTTTATTTAATTACAAAGTATGTATCATATATTGAATTTGGATAATGTTTTTCAAATATTATTGATTGATCATTTGGATTTGATTTTTCACATTAATTTAAAATTTTAAAATTCTTGAAACAGTTCTCTTTGCTAATTTTTATTGATTTACTTATTCAATGAGAAATGTTTTTGATATGTGAATGTTTTCATGAAGCAAATTTTGATACTTGAGATACCTAGACTGAGGTATGGTTTCCGTGCAAAATATTGTCATTATACAATGTAGACCTATTACCCCCCTATTATAATGTTTCAGAGTAGGTAAAAACTACTCTTTACGCTAGAGCCTAGTACAACTATTTCAAAATTACTGGCGAGAAGACCTTGCCTAGATGCAGGCTACTCATTGCAAGTACGTGTTGTGAGGGATCAAAACTGAAAGTAAGTTAAGAGCCGAATCACCTATGAGCATTAAAATTTTCACTCGTCCCTAACGAAGTAATTAACCTAATTATTTTTTTATTTCCAATTTGCCAAATTTGCGGTTCGGTTTGCTTCCGTTGCGTCAGGCAAAGAAGAAGTCATTTGTTGCCGGATCTTTGAAATGACCGACCTCCCGCGGCTGGTAAAAAGCATAAATGCCAATCGCGCATAACAGCGACTCAGATGTCGAAAACTACCCCGCGGAGTCAAAGGCCGCTTGGAGAACATGCGAACGCGACAGTCTGTCCTCCGACGTACAAAGCAACAGACAAACAGCAAACATCAGGGCCGCGGCTGGCAATGGGTGAGTGGGAACGCGATCCAATCCCACCAACTTATTCTTTCACCCCACTCCTTTCGTGGATGGATTTGGGTGAGCGATGTGCTTGGGGGTGACGGACAGCGGTTGATTTTCTACCACGTCTAGCAATTTCACAGAAATGCGAACTCTACGGCTTGTGCAGGCGGAAGCCACGCAAACTACACAACCTGATATGGCGTTTGCATCTCGAAAATTTGAAATTCCAGCCAGAAGTGAACTCTCGATTGCGGCCGAGAGAAAAACATCTTCACTTTTGCTTCAAGCAGGTTTCCCTCGTTCAACTTGCAAACTCTGTTAAAAACAACATCCGGCGCGAGTACATCTTTGGTGATAGAGCTGGAATGTCGCCAAAATGTCCAAAGGATTCCATCGAAACGTTTTTAATTGTCAAAGTGAATGACACACCGGACACCGACGGACGAGAGCGACTGGAATGTGGGAGAGAAGGAACTGTTTCACCAACTTTCGGCGAAGTAACTTTCCAGGTTCCCGGAAAGCTGACGTCAGCATATAGGTGGGACTGGATCGTTTTCCCACTCACCCATTGCCAGCCGCGGCCCAGGCAAGACCTCAAGCGACATACTCCACACTCGCGATCAAGCAGCGACGACAAACTTGAGTAAATATTGGAAAAAGAGAAAACAAAAGGTAGGCAAAGCTCACTCCAAGGGCAAACTCGAAACCTATGCCGCAACCACACCATTCCTCATAAAACTGTGAAACCGAATCTTCCTTGCATCTACTCCTCCAAATATAATTTTGGAATTGAAAAAGGTTATCAAAATGTTGGTCACTAAGATAAAAAATATTTCATATCCATAAAGTATCGATTATTATTGTCACTTATCTCATAAATTGGATTTCAAGATAACAAACACAATGAAAAGTGCATATGAAATTTCATTCCTGAAAATCTGTAACAAAAGTTCCCAGTAAGAAAATACAATAAAAAACTATGATGGTGCCTCGATTCTCAGCAAGAATACTTTTAAACTCGAAATTAACTTTCTTAATCCAAACTTTACCTTATGAAATGACATTTATGTCAAAATAAGACGGAACTTTCTCAATTTATTACATATTTGAAATCGAATATTTCATACTAAAATTTTACTTTACGATCATTTCATCCATTTTCATTGAACATAGCCTGTAAAAATATAAAAAAAAAGAAACAAGCCGATTCGGAATCTGAATCTAAACATTTTATCATAATTTCATATTACATTTATGTACACGTGTACTTCCATACCTTTATGAAGATGAATTTCTAGATCCAAATTTAAATGTACATCTACATGTATATTTACATCTATATCCATATCTATCTCTACATCTATACGTATAGGTAGAGATATGAACATATACCTAGGTATAGTAATAGATTTACATATAGATATAAGAATTATATATATTTATACACATAAATGTGGAAAAACATATAAAAATACATATAGATATTAATAGTAATATAGATATATACAGAAATATGTAGATATAGATATAGATATAGATATAGATAAAGATAAAGATATAGATATAGATATAGATATAGATATAGATATAGATATAGATATAGATATAGATATAGATATAGATATAGATATAGATAT
>SZWC01030846.1:13521-23579 GCA_023375785.1 Penium margaritaceum | reverse complement strand
GAAGTTCGTTGGCCACTCACAACTCTGTGCCCTCTTGCCTCCCACACTCTTCACACACTCGTGTACAGATTGAGTGACAATGGTGCCACCTGGGGAGGTGTATGACGTGCCTATCCTGACTGGAGCCATCGTCGCCCTCAAGCTTCTGCTGGACCCAGGGGTGCCCGCTGGCACAGATGCAACCATTGAATGATTCTCCATGATACTCTATGACTGTCTGTGATGCGGTGTATGCTAGGGCCCGTACATTCTCACTGCCGTGCCCTGCATCATGTTCTTCTGACTTGCATGTGATGGGGGAGCTGTATTTTCCCGGGTGCTGATCCCTAGGGGGCCACCGTGCCGGTCTTGGCCGTGCCTCGGTAAGAAGCCGCCCTCGGTTAATTCCGAGTGGTCGGGCTCGACCCCCGGGTGGCGGCACTAGCTCACTCGAGCGTCATGCTCGAGGTGAGTGCGTGCTCACCGGTACTAGGCTCGCTCGCTCCCCCTCCTCTCTCTTGTCTTGAGTTTGAGTGCAAGTGTTGTAAGTTACTTGCCGCATCCATGGCTTGTCCCGCTCGTTTGAGCTCCTTGCACACTCGGCTCTTGCCACACTAGGACTAGCTAACAAGGAAGGTTCCTAGTCACTACTGGTATCAGAGCAAGTGAGGCCTATCTTCCTCACCGCTCCGCGATCCTGGTCCGTACTCCTCGCGGCCGTAGTCTTCCGCGGCCCATGCATCATCACCGCCATCCTCCCGGCAGCCTCCGTTCTCATCTCCCGTACTCTGCAGCAGCCATCTGAGCTGCATCACCTCCTCTCGGCTGTGGCGGGTCTCCACTTCTCGGAGCCTCGCGATGGCTACTCACTCCGCTTGCATGCACACGCGGACTCTCCATGCCGGCAGCAAGGCCGCAGCAGCCGTCTGAGTTGCCATGTCGTCCTACTCGCGTCGTACTGCACCCGATTGCCTCACACTCCTCCACAGCCACTCTGGGCTGTAGGTGAGGTCGTGCGTGGTACTTGTGGACAGGAACCACCCCATCTTGCCCTCAGCGCTCTCTCGCTGCATCTCGCTCTATCGCGCTGCCTTCTGCTGCTCTCCCCGCACCCGCACTGCACTTGACTACGTCATCTCCCTCTGCCGCCACTCTCGGTTGCTTCTGAAGTTGCCTGGGAATTGGGCGTACTCACAGCCCTCTATCTGCTCTCGGCAACACCACGCTGCTTGCGGTGCTCTCTCTTGGTGCATTCTGTCGCCCGTGCGGGTTCCTCACGCCAGCAGTCACCTCTCACTGGCATTCTCAGGTGCCCGGCACACGTGGGTGGTTCTCTTGACTCTCCACTGCTGCTTGCTGCCATTGGCTGCACCCAGATTCTCTCCTGCCCCCAGCTGCGTCTGCAGCTGTAACCGTCACCCTGGATTCTCCACCACTTGACGGAACCCCTGACGAGGAGCTCGACTCTCCCCGGACTGCCGTGCGGTACGTTGACAACAGGTGGGAGGACCCAAGGGACTACAACCCTCCTCCACCTCCAGACACAGATACTCCCCTCTGGTTTCGCATGCTCGACTCCAACTACTGGCGAGATGACATAGAGAGGGCAGAAGCTGCGCGTGAAGAGGAGATCAACCGGCAGGTGTACACCGCGGACGACCTGCCACCGTCTCCTCCTTGTCCTACGACCATGCAACCCGCAGCCAATACCTCACCATTCACATCTTCATCTACCCCTCACACCACTACTGACCCTTCTCCCGCTGCTGCCGCATCTGCTGCACCGCTTCTAACTCAAGAAGTGCCAGGCGTCATTCCTGTACTCCCAGTCCACACAGACCCCATTGGTCTGGCAGGTGCCGTGCTTGACGCAGCAGTTGGGGCAGCAGCAACCTTTGCTGCAACTGCTCGTGCCTGCAGGGCCCCTACTCAGACTGCGGTCGGTCGTGCAACCGAAGCGTACGCCCAGACAGCAGCCTCACTCACGCTGATTGCAGCAGCTACAGCAAACGTCGCCACCCAGATCACAGCAGCAGCAGCTTCTGTCGCAACTACGGCCTCCACTGCTACTGACTCCACTGCTGCCGCCGTCGGCTCCATTCGCGCCTCCACTGCAACAACTGTCCTGACCCCCACAGGTGCTCCACACGAGCTGACTCCACACGTCGCCACAGGGGTTCTTGTGGCATCTGCATCTGTAGTAGTGGCCGGAGCCACTGTCACAGGCCTTCTGTGCCTGACCGTGGCGACTGCAGGGTGGGTCGCGGTGCTCTTCTCCTCGGTAGCAGCTGTGGTGGCTCCTCTCTTCTCCCTGCTGCCCCATCACTAGTGCGGTGAGATCACATCTCTCTATCCCTTCTCTCTTCTTCTCCTCTGAACTCTACCTCCTCTTGTTCACCCCTTCTCCCATCATGCCTGGACCGGAGGATAAGCTAGAGGCCCTTCAGGCCGCCCTTAGTGAAGCTCAAGCTGAGCGTAGAAAAGCGCAGGATGAGCTTGACCGTGAGCGTGACGCGCAGCAGGAATTGGCCGCAACAGTAGCCTCACTCGTGTTCGAACGTCTCCGCTCTATCCCAGCCTTTGCCGCAGCTACTCCTGCTGACCAATCAGGGTCCACGGGCTCCTCAGCTCCGCAAGGTGGCGGTGTCGCCAATGCCTCCGCTCCCGCTCTCTCTGCTGGAACAGCCTCTGCTGGCTCTCTCCCACCAGCACGGCATAAGGACTTTGAGACCCCGCCACCGCACTTCACCCCCAAGCTCACCTTCACCTCCTTGGAGATGCGCTTCAGTGCGTGGGCTCAGGGTGAATTGTTGTGGGAGTATTACTCCCCTGCTAAGCCGCCGTTTGTGCCCCAACCAGTGGAGGCTGCCCGTGCTGTACGGGCCCTCATCAATGCAGGTCCCGAGAACCTCCTGGATGACATCGGTACATACAACGCTGACCCTATCCGAGGGACTGCTGCTGATCCTGTGGGCGCTTATGCACTCATTCGCCGCCGCAAGACTGTCACTGGGCACGCTGCTCAGAGTGCCCTCACCGTGCAGTTCAACACCTTGCAGATGCGGGCGGACGAATCTGCAGACGAGTACTGGGCGCGCAGTCTGCGCCTACTACGAGACCTTGGCAAAGCTGCCCCAGGTCCTCTCTCAACCTGTCTTTCTATCGTTGATGGCCTCATCCCTGAGTTGTCTGATCTGTATCTCCATGTCTCCCAGGCTGAGCTCGAGCGCCTTGCCTCTGCACCTGTCCCCGCTGATGCCCCACCGGGGATTGGCCCTCTCTTTGATTTCACTACTGCACGTCTCACTGACTGGTGGAACGCCCTCCAGAACAAACGCATGCACCGCGCCACCATTGCAGCAGCTACTATCTCCTCATCCCCTGCCTCCACCGCAGCCTCTTCCACTACCCCATCTCAGGCTTCAGTGCACTCCACCCAAGGTGCCTCTCGCGGCGGTGGCAGTGGATCAGGCTCCGGCCGTGGCGGCGGGCGTGGGGGCAAAGGACGTGGTGGTGGCCGTGGCGGCAAGGGCTCTTCCTCACCCGTTACCGACGTCACCTGCTGGAACTGCGACGCGACCGGTCACTCTGCACCCAAGTGCCCTGCCCCCCGTGACGACGCACGCCTTGCTTCCTCCATGCGTGCGCATTGGGCGCACACCGGTGTTGCATCCTCCTCTGCTACCGCTGCAGTGACTGTCTCGTCCTCCTTGTCGTCCTCATCTGCCTCGGCCCTGACCACAACACTCGCTCCCGTTCAGCCGACGCCGTCTCCCCCCAGCCCCTGGGACTGGGTGCCTCCGCCGTCTGGTCCCTACTACGGGCCCCCGTCTTCCCACTACTCCGTCCCCCCTTGGGCTCGTGATGACAACTACTACTCCGATCTCTCCTCTGACCGCTCCTCCGAGCGTTCCTCTGATCGCCGGGACGAGGAGCGCACTCTTGAGCGACGCCTGGCCGAGCTCCTTCACCTTCGCTCCCAGGGAGGTGAGAGTGTGAGTGGCCATCTTGTTGTGTTGTCCTGTGAGTCCGATGTCACCCTTCGTGGTCCCTCCTCTGGTGGTGTGCAAGGGGAGTTGCCTGATGACCGTGCTTGGATTGAGGACTGGCAGTCTCACACCCTGCCTTCTCATCTTGGTTTTTCCTCTTCCTCCTCCTATCGTGCCACTGTTGCAGTCTGTCTCGTCCTCCCCTCCACTCGTGCCTCCCCTGGCCTCTGGATCATTGATTCTGGGGCCACCCATCACATGACCTCTTGTCGTTCCTCCTTCGTGTCTCTTGGGCCCGTGCAATCTGTGCGCTTTGTCCGAACTGGCTCCGGTCAGCTTCTCCCTGTCCAGGGCGTTGGTGTCGTCCGTTTTATTGGCCCTGGCGGCACTGTGTACCTTCCTGATGTTCTGTATGTCCCGGACCTTGAGGTCAGCCTTCTCTCTGTGACCACTCTTGACGATCAAGGCATGGACTTCTCGTCCAGCCGCGGCCTTGCCTCCATCTCTCTCCGCTCCTCTGGCCATGTTGTTCTTCGTGGTGTGCGCTGTGATCGCCTTTTCCGTGTTCCACTCACGTTGCCCTCGTCTTCCGCTGCCTCTGCTTTTGTTCATGTCGCCCCTTCTCTGTCGCCTGACCACGCTGCCCTCCTGCATCGTCGCCTCTGTCACATTCACACTGCCGCAATCCAGCACCTTCTTCGTCTCCAGCCTGCTCATAGCCTTGACCCTGCCACCTTCTCTCCTCCCTGCACATCCACTTGCCTTGATTGCGCCACTGGCAAGATGCACCATTCCCCTTTTTCCACCTCTGAGTCCACTACCTCCCAGCCCCTTGACTTGGTGCATGCCGACGTCATGGGCCCCCTATCCCAGGACTTCCTGGGCGGCCTTGGTCGGTACGTTCTGTGTCTCACTGATGACTTCTCCCGTTACCGCTGGGTCTTTGCCCTGAAACACAAAAGTGAGGTCACCGACGTTCTCGAGTCCTGGCTTCCTCAAGCGGAGCGTGCGTGTCAGCGCTCTTTGCGCGTGTTTCGCAGTGACCGTGGGGGTGAGTTCTGTGGTCCCATGTCCCGCTTTCTTGAGTCTCGTGGTGTCCGACTTGAGTCCACTGCGCCGTACACACCCTAGCAAAATGGTGTCTCTGAACGCTGGAACCGCACTCTTGCTGACAGTGTTCGCTCTCTCCTCTCTGCCTCTGGTCAGTCTCATCTCTTTGCCTTCGAGGCTATGTCTTACATGACTTGGGTCTGGAATCGTATTCCGCATGGACCCCTTCCTCACACTGTCACCCCCTTTGAGCGATGGACTGGCCGGCGTGCTGACCTTCGTCTTGCCCGCGTTTGGGGGTGCCTTGCCTCCGTCTGGATCCCCTCCGACCAACGGAGTGGTAAGTTGTCTCCTCGTGGTCGCCTTTGCATCTTCCTTGGTGTCTCATCCTTCTCCAAAGCCTGGCGCTTCTGGGATCCTTCCCCCTGTCGTGTCGTTGAATCTCGCGATGCTCTGTTTTTTGAACATCTGTTCGAACGTGACGCTCCCCGCTTTGGTGGGTCCCTCTCTCCGCCTCTTCGGGGTGGGGGTGGTGATTCTCTGCCCTCAGGGCCTGCTCTTTCCCCCTCGGTGCGTCCCTCCGTCCCCTCTGTCCCCTCCTCTGCTGCCCAGGGCTCTTCGCTGCCCGTGTTCCCTTCCCTGGTCTCCTCACCGTCCACGGTGCCCTTGGCCTCACCAAGTTCCTCAGGCTCCCCTACCGGCTCAGGCTCCCCTACCGGCTCAGTCTCCCCTGCTATCTCCTCCTCTGATCCCACTCTTGGCGCCGTCTCGCCGCCTTACCCTGTCTCCTCGGAGTCCCCTCCTGCGTCCTCTTCTCCACCTGATGTAACTGGTCCTGCTGCTCCTGCGCGGGCTCCGCCCATTCCCCCAGTCTCACCCTACACGCGCGGTGGCCGCCTTCGGGCTCTTCCCACTCAGTCTCAACCTGTCGTCTCTGGTGACCCTGGCCTTCGTGCTCTTGGTCTCACCACCACTGGCCTGTCCACTGCCACTTCTGTTGTCCATCCCAGCACAACACTTGGCTACTCACTTGTTGAACAAGAGTTTCACTCCGTAGTGACCTCCTCTGCAGCTGGGTACGTTGCCTCATGCTTTGCAGCCACCGGCCTCTCTCCCCTTCCTCCTGAACCCCAGACTGTTCAGGCAGCGCGCATCGCCACTGACTCCCCGTTGTGGGAGCAAGCCATGAAGGCCGAACTTGACGCCCTGTCTGAGCATGGGGTGTATGAGCTCGTTGATCTCCCCCCTGGTCGCAAGGCAGTTGCTGCCAAATGGGTGTATCGTCGCAAGCTGAACCAAGACAACTCAGTCGAACGGTACAAGGCTCGCCTCACGGCCAAAGGGTTCTCTCAGATCCCTGGTGTTGACTTTGTCGAGACCTTTGCCCCGGTTGGCCGTTACACCACTGCCAGAGCCCTGCTCAGCCTAGTTGCTCAGCATGACTGGGAGCTTGAGCAGATGGACGTCAACAATGCCTTTCTGCATGGTAAGTTGGATGAGGAAATCTACATGGTCCAGCCACCTGGCTTCTCTAATGGCACGAACCGGGTTTGGCGCTTGCGCAAGGCCCTCTATGGCCTCAAACATTCCCCACGGTGTTGGAACCAAGAGATCACAGCCACCCTTGAAAAAGGGGGTTACAAGTGGAGTGCTGTGGATCCGGCCCTCTTCCTTGGTCCCTCCACCAGGCCGCTTGTTGCCATTCTTGTCTATGTGGATGACCTTCTCATTGCCTCTCCCGATGTTGCGTCTGTGGCTGCCGCCAAGTCTCTGCTCCAATCAGCATACAAAATGAAGGACCTTGGTCCAGCCCGTGTCTTCCTAGGGATGGAGTTGGAGCGTGATCGTGCACGTCGTGTCTTGCATGTGCATCAGGCTGCGTATGTGCGTAGCCTGGGGGAGCGCTTCGCCCCACTCCTCACCTCCATTCCCACGGCTTCCACTCCCATGACACCTGCTGGTCAGTCCCACCTGAAGTCGCTTGATCTCACCAAACTGGGGAAGGCGGTGGATGTGACCGACTACCTTCGAGTTATTGGTTCTTTAATGTACCTCGCCACCACCACGCGGGCGGATGTTGCGTTTGCTGTGAACTTCTTGTGCGAGTTCTCACAGTGCCCTCGCGAGCGCCACCTTGAGGCAGCATTGCGAGTGGTACGGTACGCTCTCTCCACCCCTCGTGTCGGACTGCTTTTTCATGCACAGCCCTCTGTCGTGGTGGATGGTTTCACAGACAGTGATTGGGCGCATGACTCTGATGCTCGCAGCCGCACATGGTACATTTATCTGGTCGGTGGCACTGCAGTCTCCTGGAAAAGTGGCAAACAAGGGTGCGTGGCACGCAGCACTGATGAGGCTGAGCATGTTGCTCTGGGTGCAGGCACGTGTGAAGCCGTCTGGCTGTGTCGCTTGCTGCAGCAGTTACGTGTTCCCATCCGTTGCATCACTATGCGCTGTGATAACCAAAGCACGAAGGCCATTGCTGAGAACAGTGGCATGCATCATTCACGCACCAAACACATCAATGTGGAGCATCATCTTGTCCGTGAGTGCATTGCTGCTGGCATTGTCCAGATCGCTTGGGTGGATACACGGTCACAGAGAGCTGACTTTCTCACAAAGGCCCTCAGTCGTAATGTCTTCAAGAGTGCTGTTCACTCCGTGGGTCTCATCAGTCCACATGATCCAGGATGATCGTTGGTGTTTCCTCCCTCTCGTCTCTTGTGCTCACGCTCGTGATTGTCTTCTATGTGTGTGGGTTGCTTGTCTGCGGGTCATGGGGGAGTGTTGAAGTTCGTTGGCCACTCACAACTCTGTGCCCTCTTGCCTCCCACACTCTTCACACACTCGTGTACAGATTGAGTGACAATGGTGCCACCTGGGGAGGTGTATGACGTGCCTATCCTGACTGGAGCCGTCGTCGCCCTCAAGCTTCTGCTGGACCCAGGANTGATTCTCCATGATACTCTATGACTGTCTGTGATGCGGTGTATGCTAGGGCCCGTACATTCTCACTGCCGTGCCCTACATCATGTTCTTCTGACTTGCATGTGATGGGGGAGCTGTATTTTCCCGGGTGCTGATCCCTAGGGGGCCACCGTGCCGGTCTTGGCCGTGCCTCGGTGAGAAGCCGCCCTCGGTTAATTCCGAGTGGTCGGGCTCGACCCCCGGGTGGCGGCACTAGCTCACTCGAGCGTCATGCTCGAGGTGAGTGCGTGCTCACCGGTACTAGGCTCACTCGCTCCCCCTCCTCTCTCTTGTCTTGAGTTTGAGTGCAAGTGTTGTAAGTTACTTGCCGCATCCATGGATTGTCCCGCTCGTTTGAGCTCCTTGCACACTCGGCTCTTGCCACACTAGGACTAGCTAACAAGGAAGGTTCCTAGTCACTACACCCCCAACCCCCACTCTCCATCTCTTGTTTGAATGCAATCAACACGCTCGTGCTTGCATGGCGTGCAAGACACCAGGGCTCCCACAAGGGTGTAAGAACTGCTGCATTTGGCCTTGTGTGGATGGAGTTGAATGCACACAAGGTAGTGTCAACCACCTCAGGTGAATGCGCAATTACAATCTATACATCAACATTAGCAGCGACAGCGGATAGACGAGAATGGGAGGTAATTGTTTTTGCAAAGGTGGCTGTAACTCGCTCGACTGTAGTACCTATGGGTACCTACCTGCTATGGTGGTGGCCAAGAATGCACCTACTACACGAATAATTCACTACTACACACTCTTGCTTGTTATTCATAAACTGGGACATTTCATAACAAGCGGGGAGGAATGAAGCGGGAGGGCCGGTTGGGCCCTCCCTGCCCTAACATAAGGCGAGGGCAGGCCGGGAGCGAGCTCTTGCCATTGAGAGGGCTAGCTTGTGGCCAGCCACGCACCGTCCGTCGACCAGTTGGCACTCGACTGGCTAGGTGCAATACCGCAGTGTTTGGTACCACGGTACTCCGGTACGCGGTACTGGAGTACCTCGGTACCTAATATCGCGGTATCCTACCTCCGCTGCAGGTTAATACCGATACCAGTACCGTGTCCATGGTAGGACCGGTATTGCTAGTTTACCATGGTGCACACTCAGTACCGTGGCACTCGGTATACCGCACATGAAAAAAAAACACGCTATCGAAGAAGGTACCATTTGTTGACGCGACTAGCAACAGAATGAATAAAACCTTGTGAAGTAAAAAAGCAACCGTTCTTTCCTAACAATAGGCAAATGAGAGGAACACAACATTTAAAAAATACTGATTGGAAACAATTTTAGGGCATGCAGGCCCATGCAAAAACGAACATGAGCTCTGTGTCTGAGTGCGATGCAAGACGACAAGAACTTGGCTAAGTCTGGAACGCTGAATATAAAGAACAAGGAGAGATTACAAATGAGCCCCTAGCGGGCTTATATGGGGACGCCGGCAGGTAACCGCACCGGGCCCCGTCACCCCTGCTGAACCCAAATGAGTCAACAGGGAGAACACACTGCATACACCACGAGAGTAACAAAGGTGGTCTCCTCGAGGCACCGGAACAACTCTCCGAGTGCCCGGGTCTCGACCACCGAGAAAACATGAGCAGTGCCAAAACATCTCGGAATCAACGTCCAGACATCACAGACGGCTTTCCGAACATCGGAAGCCCCACAATAGCCATCGGGTCTCCTCGTCGCACCGGTACAGTCAACCGGGTGCGCGGGTCTGAACCCACCGAGAAAACTCTCCTACCTCCTAACAAGCCCACATGGCTGCCGGAACGCATCGACCGCGTCTCGCCGGCGCTGTCGTAGGTGCTGGAGAAGTCTCGGTGCAGTCCGGAGGCCCGTCGTGTCGTCACGCCCTCCTCTGCCATATACCCCGAATGTGGGTATATCGGTAAACTAGCAGTGTCGGTCGTGACGGGTGGAAGCCACACAAACCAACACTCCCCCTGGCTGACATAGCCGTCCACGCCAGAACGAATGAGCGAAGGCATGGAACAACAATGCATGGCAAGCCATAACATGCATGAGTCAACTCGCACAAACACACACACACACAC
>SZWC01030842.1:7352-19277 GCA_023375785.1 Penium margaritaceum | reverse complement strand
TGATGGCAGAAGGGATGCAAGGGAAAGAGGCCTGGAGCCAGGGGGGGGGGAGGGGAAGGGGAGGGGAAGGAGAGGACTGAGTGTGCATGGCTCAGCTAAGCTTGGTCAAATGAGCAGGGGGATGCTGAGTGCGTGGGATGTCACTTTTCCCGTGAAGATTGAGTAACTCCCGGAATCGTGCGAACGTGCATCATTTCTTGAGTTCGGATGAACTCTGCTTCTGGCCCTGCTGCTTGCTTCACATTCAGCCATGTGTAACTCTCACCTGTTTCTGCCGCTCCCAGTGAGCCAGGGGCTGAAAGATGGACAGCACACTGATTCTGTTCAAAAATAACTTCTCTCTCGCATAGCTCTGCTTCATCACATGCATTGGGGCATCACGAGGCAAAGATTAGAAAAGCAGCATTGTCCCCCAAAGAAGTCCGTTTGGCCTGCAAAGGCAAGGAGCAGCAGCAAAGTGAAAAGCCCAAAAAGCCCAAAAAGCCCGAAAGTGCTGCTGTCGTGCTCATGTGGACCTCCACACGTCCATTTGTCGTCCTCCTGTTTTGTTTCGTCTTTGCTTACTGCCTCGACAGCAGATGGAAGAACAACAGCAGCAGGAGGCTGCTGGCATGCACGTGCAGTTCTCCACACCTCAATCCTTTTTGTTCGCTTTTGTGTACCGCCTTGGTTTGCTGTCTTGTTGCTGTCGCTGCAGCAAGTGGAGGCGAAGTTGGAGAAGGAGGCTGCTGGCATGGTGGACTACCGCATTGTCAACCTCACGGGTGTGCCGCTCATCTACTGGACCGGTCAGTTTGTGCGCTCTCGTTTCTGAATCCTGTGGTGTGCTCAGGTGCTGATTGCCTCCCGGCCCCCTTTCAAGCCTTCATTGCATTAGCCACGTGTACAGGGTTCTCTTCTTCTCGTGGTTGGCCTCTGTGGTGTCTCGTGCCCTTGCACCTCCGTAGAGCGTGCACCTATAGGGGCTGGAGCTCCCCATCATCTGCTGACATGTTTAGAAAGGAGCGGAGCCTCGGGCAAAGGTCTGAGGTTGCTAACAGCAGGTCTGATTAGACCTTGTTTGTTTGTTTGTTTTCTTTTTCCTTCTCTCAACCTTAACTGCACTGCGTCACACTCATGTCCCATGCTGATTCGGTCAAGCGACGCAAAGTCCTGTACCTGGACCGCGAGTCGATTGTGACACGTCCGACGGCGACATGAGTACTGAGCTCGGCTCCATATTGGTGAGGCTGTCGAGTTCGAGCTAAACTTAGCCTGAGTTCACTCGCTTAACTGGCCTACTTTGGGATATTCTTCATCTTCTGCCGAGGAACCCAGCCTGCCTTGTCATGCGGAGCATACACAAATCTGCGCTGTGCTCTATCTCGGGCCAGGCTGTAGTAATGCAATCAGGTTGTTTCATTTTTTTGTTTTTGTTTTTGTAAACGCTTTGCAAGCGTTTTGTTAAAAAACGAAACCTGCCATTTTCTTTTTGGTGGCTTACCTGCAGAGTCGGTGGAAGGCGGCAAGTCGGGGCAGCACGAGGTGGCGGTGGGCGAGGAGCAGGTGGTGAGGGTGGCGCCGGTGGAGAAGACGGTGACGTTGAGAGACACACGCAAGATCCTCGCGCGCACCATCTGCATCCAGCTGAGGCGAGGGCAGTGGCTGCCCGTGCCTGACATCGTCGTGGACAAGGTGGGGATTGGCTGATGCTTGACGATGTGGGATTGTGAAGGATGCAGCGTGCACCATGTGCATCCAGTAGACGTTGATTTTTTAAATGCTTTGCAAAGCGTTTAAAAAATCTGCATCCAGTAGAGGGGGTGCGTTGACTGCACGTGCCTGACATTGTGGACATCGCGGACATTGCGGACATTACGGACATTGCGGACATTGCGGACATTGCGGAAGTTGCGGACGTTGCAGACGTTGCGGATGTTACGGATGTTGCTGACGTTACGGACGTTGCGTACGTTGCGGACGTTGTGGACGTTGCGTACGTTGCGGACATTGCGGACGTTGCGGACGTTGCGGACATTGCGGACATTGTGGACATTGTGGACATTGTGGAAAGACCCGACATTTTGGTTTCCTCCTCGCACGGTGCCATGTAGGTGGGAAAATACGTGATGGCGGTGCGCCTGCCCTCGTCGGAGACCACGCTGCCTCTCATCATCGACGTGTCCTTGGAGTGCCGCACCAAGATAGTCACGGCACACTCCACTGTGCAGCTGCACAATGTGACGGAGATGCCGCTTTACTTCGACGCGCTGCTGCCCACGTACCACGACCCGTCTTCAGTCACGTCTGAGCTCGACCACTTCACCATCGGTACGCATCAGCCGGTTTGTCTTTTTCTTTCTTTAGATGTTTTGCAAAACATTTATAGAAAAAAACGCTCACATACCACAACCCGTCTTCTCTCACGTCTGAGCCCTTCGACTTCACCATCGGTATGCATCAACTGGTTTCTCCCAAGGCCCGACCATGTTTGGAAATGTTTATGTAGCTGTTTTGCAGAACACTGAAGAAGAATGTATGCCATTGTACGGCAAGGAGAGTCTCCTCAGTCCTTGACGCTTGTTTCCTTGCTCTTCCTCTCCTCCTTGTGCCGTGGGTGGCGGCTTTTGCATGTTTTCATACCCCGTTGATGTGCCGGTCAGTAGGGATGGAAAACCGCGGTTTTCGGTTTTTCGGTTTTCGGTTTTTTGGTTTTCGGTTTTTTTTATAGGTTGGTTTTTCCCTCTAGCATAGGACCGAAACCGAACCGAACCGCTTCGGTTTCGGTTTTGGGTCAGTTTTGGTCGGTTTTGGTCGGTTTTGGTCGGTTTTAGTCAGTTTTGATCAATTTTTGTGAGTTTTAGGTCGGTTTTGGTCGGGTTTGGTCAGTTTTGGTCAGTTTTTGATGAGAAAAGCAAAAAAAACCAAAACAGAACCTCTTACAGACTAGAAGAATTCGGTTTTGGTTGGGCCAAAACCAAAACCGAACTGAAACCGAACTCCGTTTCGGTTTCGGTTTCGGTTCGGTTTTGTCGGTTCGGTTTTGGTCCCAAAACCGAGTTCGGTTCAAAACCGAGGCCATCCCTACCGGTCTGGGGCAGCATTTGCATGTTCCTTCTCATTAACAAAGATTTACCACCAAAAAAAAGAAAAAAAGAAGAAGAATGTATCACGTCAGAGCTTGACCACATCACCATTGGTACGCATCAGCTGGTTATCTTCGAGTCCTGACAATGTTTGGAATCAAAATATTCGTATGAGTCAGACGGACTGACACACAAAACATGGAAAGAGACTGAGCGACCAGCACAGTGATTAACCAGCCTGTCTCGCTCAGGTGTCCATCCATGCGTCTGACCACCCATCACCCTTGGTTCCGCCGCCTGTGCACCTCTTTGCCGACCCGGTTGTCCATGTGCTGCTGCTTCCATGTCATCCCACTCCCATGCCCTTTCCACAGGACCTCTGCAGCCGGGCCAGTTTCTGTTCATGCCAATCCAAGCTGGGCTCGGTGGACAGCTCGTTGCTCAAGCAGAGGTGAGTTGCCTTTGCCCAGCAGTCACCCCCCCCTCTCTTCCCCCCCCTCTCCACCACCTCTTTGTTCTGCCCCCCTTTGTCTCCTTCCTGCTCTCATACCTTGACGATTCAAGCAAGCCACTTTTTTCCAAATGGAATCGTCCAGGTTCTTCCTTCGTTTGTGATTGTTGTTGTTTTCGTCGTCGTCGTCGTTGTCGTCGTCGTCGTCGTCGTCGTCGTCGTCGTCGTCGTCGTCGTCGTCGTCGTCGTCGTCGTCGTCGTCGTCGTCGTCGTCGTCGCCGTCGTCGTCGTCGTCATCGTCGTCATTGTCGTCATCATTGTCGCCAACGCCGCCGCCGCCGCCGTCGCTGCCGCCAAGGCTGTTTGATCGTGTTCGGATTGGTTAAATCCGAATCTGATATGAAAAGTCCAATTCCAATCTGAATCCGATCTTGAAGATAGGATTCAGATCTGATTTTTTGAGTAATCAATGGAAAATCCGAACCCGATCTGAACTTCAGCGGCGATCGGATTGGTCGGTTTTGAATGGTTTTGGGAGGTTTTGGGCGGATTTGGGCGGATTTTGTCCGGATTGGGGCGGATTTTGGCCGAACTGGAATCCGAACTATCCAAACTGTGAAACGATCGGATCGGATCGGATCGGATCAGTTAGCATCCGACCCGATCATTATGGGGACAAAGTGGCTGGATCCGAACCCGAACCGATGCCACTTTGGATCAGATTCGGATTGGATAGCGACTCTAGATCGGATTCGGATCAACTATCAGATCCGAAGTAACAGCCTTGACCGCCGCCTCCGCCGCCGCTGCCGCTGCCTTTGTTGTCGTTGTCGTTGTCGTTGTCGTTGTCGTCGTCGTCGTCGTCGTCGTCGTCGTCGTCGCGTCGTCGTCGTCGTCGTCGTCGTCGTCGTCGTCGTCGTCGTTGTCGTCGTCATCGTCATCGTCGTCCTCATTGTCGTTGTCATTGTCGTCGTCGTCGTCGCTGTCGTTGGCGTCGTCGTTGTCGTTGTCTTCGTTGATTTCAACGACGCCGTCGCTGCCGCCTCGGCCCCTATAGTCCTCGTCATCATTATCATTGTCGTTGTCGTTATCGTCATCGCCGCTGGTGTGTGTGTGTGTGTGTGTGGGGGGGGGGGGGGGGNGGCCTTTTTTTTTTTTTCAGGGATATGGTCGTGCCGAGAAGGATGTGATTGGTCTTGGCCGCGACAGCATGCTTGAACAGCAAGGCCTCATCGAGTTTCCTCCAGGGCCTTCTCTGCCCAAGGTTGGGTCAAGAGGAGTGCAAGGGACAGCGTCGTCCTGGCGAAGGAGAGCCATGACCATGGGAGGCGGTGGGCTGGAAAGCAGAGGCAGGCCCCCGCCCAGGCCGGCCTACTGCTGCCTGCAGGTGTCAATCAACGAGGCGGCAAGACTGGCCAGCGTTGGCGAAACTGATGTGAGTGTGGGGTGATGTTTTAGTCTTGTTTTTTGGGGTAGATCGTCTGAATGCATTGAACCCTGCACATACCAGCATACTGCTGCATGCAAGTGGTGATGAGCGATGCGGCAAGGTTGGCCAGTGTTGGTGAAGCCCATGTGAGTGTGGGGTGATGTTTTAGTCTTGTTCTTCGTGGTGCTTTGTGAATCCTCTGAATGCATTGAACCCCGCACAGACCAGCATACTGCGATCAACGAGGGGGCAAGGCTGGCCACCATTAGCGAAACCGATGCGAATGCAGGGTGATGCTTACGGTCGAGGTTTTTTACTCCCCGAAAAGCTTCTGAAAATAGTAAACCCCGCCCAGGCCAGCCTACTGCTGCCTGCATGTCGCGATCAGCGAGGCAGCAAGATTGGCTACAGCTGGAAAAACTGGTTTGAAAGCAAACCAATGGTGTCACCTCATGCCGAGTGTGGAGTGACAGCATAGGAGAGCGAATTCTTGCGGTCTTCTGCAACCGAGGCTGCCTTGCAGGTGCCTTGAAAGATGTCGTTATTGGAAGGGGTGCGTGAACTTTCACCCAAATTGGTTGGCAATCTTGTGGTTCTGTGTGAAAGAAGGTGGAACTTCTGAATGAGTGATTGATGAATGAGCCCAAGTGGGCTGATATACTCGGGACTGAGAGGGGACTGATCTGCCACCTAGGCACACTGCAACAATCTCTAATCTGCCACCTAGGCGGATTCTTGCAATCCATGTTGCTGACATGTTAGATTGCATATCTGACTGCAATCACAGTAAAACTGTGGTCGNTGATATACTCGGGACTGAGAGGGGACTGATCTGCCACCTAGGCACACTGCAACAATCTCTAATCTGCCACCTAGGCGGATTCTTGCAATCCATGTTGCTGACATGTTAGATTGCATATCTGACTGCAATCACAGTAAAACTGTGATCGTAGTCAGGGAGAGCTGAACTGGACTTCTCATAATTAAGTGGTCTAGTGAAGACCACTCGGCCACAGTCAGACACACCCCCTAGAAGCCCAAAAGGCTCATAACGTCTCCCGAAGGGGCATGGAGTCCAAGACGAGTCAATAGCTTTTGATGTTATTCACGAGGTAGCTTCTTGGTGAAGATGTCGGCGATGTTGTCATGAGAAGTGACATGACGAACCAGAAGTTCACCAGCTTGTACGAGCTCACGTATGAAGAAGTAGCGGAGCTCGATGTGTTTGGTTCGTGAGTGATAAACAGGGTCTTTCGTGAGTGCGATGGTGCTTAGATTGTCGCACCATAAGAGCGGTGTAGGTTGTGGGTGTCCAAGTTCGTAGAGTAAGTGGCGAAGCCACTTTGCCTCTTGTGCAGCCATGGTGCCGGCATACAATTCTGCTTCACACGACGAGAGAGAGACTGAGGAGGAGCGGGTGGAGCGCCAACTGATGAGTCCTGAACCAAGGTGGAAAGCATAGCCTTGAGTGGAGCGGCGATCAGCTTGATCGTCTGCCCAGGAAGAGTCGGTGAAACCTTGTAGGAAGATATGGTTGGTACCACCGAGGGTGAGCCTGTACGTCTTTGTCGCTTAAAGGTACCGAAGGACTCTCTTGGCAGCCTTCCAATGTGTATCTGAAAACCGTCCTTGGGTGACAAAGCAAGAAAGAACACTAAGTGGATACGCAAGGTCTGGACGAGTGCAGACCATAGCGTACATGAGAGAGCCCACAAGTTCAGGATAAGGTTCCGAGGAGGGCTGAGTTGTCGGAACAGCCGGTGCAGTGAGGCTGTGGTCGGCTGCCATTGGAGTTGTCGTGCCGTTGCATGCTTCATGTCCAAAGCGAGTGAGAATTGAGTTGACATACGACTCTTGGGAAAGAGTGATGGTGCGCGCTGCTCGGTCACGATGCACCTCCATGCCGAGGTATTGAGTGAGTTCACCGAGGTCTTTCATTTGAAAGCGTTGCATGAGT
The DNA here is from genome assembly GCA_023375785.1 of Penium margaritaceum. NCBI lineage: Eukaryota > Viridiplantae > Streptophyta > Zygnematophyceae > Desmidiales > Peniaceae > Penium > Penium margaritaceum. Next base: position 12,375 of record SZWC01030842.1, on the reverse strand, counting down.
GCCTCCTTGAGGGCAGTGAGCTCATCAAGGTTGTCTGATGCAAGCGTCATGTCGTCAACGTATGCAAGAATGTAGCAACAGGATGTGGATTTGCGAAAGAAGAGACTTGCATCAGATTGGGATGGATGAAAGCCAAGGTTGATGAGAGTATTTCGAAGCTTTGCATGCCACTCTCGGGGTGACTGCTTCAGGCGATAGACTGGCCGTTGGAGGCGCCAAACGTTGTTTGGAGAGGACGGGTGGTAGGCCTTCGGACACTCAAGGTAGATGGTCTCATGAAGATCGCCTTGGAGAAAGACAGTTGATACATCCATTGCATGCAACTCCATGTCACGTGATGCAGCGATGTGGAGGAGAGCTCTGAACGTAGTTAACTTGGCTGTTGGAGAGTAGGTTTCGAAGAAGTCGATGCCTTTCTTTTGAGAGTACCCCTTTGCGACGTAGCGCGCTTTGAACTCGACAGGTTTGCCGAGAAACATTTTCACGCGGAAGAGCCACATCCCTTTGACGACGTTTGTTGTGGAGGGTCTTGGCTCCTCAATGTAGGTGTTGGTCGCTTGAAATGCATGGAGCTCACTCTCGATTGCTCTTTTCCACTCCTTTGCATGTGGACCAGCCATGGCTTCTTCAAAAGTGGTTGGCACTAGAATCTGTTGCTGTTTGTGAACTGTGGTGCTAAGAATGGCGTGTTGGTGCGTGGAGCGCGAGGGAGGCGAGGGAGATTGGTGTGTGTGAGGTCAGATGCCGAAGGACCCATGGCAAGCCAACAAGGGAGGGGAGTGTGTGTAGAGAGCATGTTTACAACCTCTTCTTGTCTATCTTCTTGAAGAGCAGGATCATCCCCTGAAGGTAGACGAGGAAGAGAGGGACAAGAGGAAGACCCATGGGAGCGGAGTAGCTGTTTGGCAAGGATGCGTTCAGAACGTCGCAGTGTGGGGGGAGGTGGAGGGGAGGAGGAGGGAGAGAGTTGAGGAGGCGGAGGCGTAGGCGGAGGCGGAGTTGGAGGAGCAGATGAGGGGGAGGAGTCTATAGGAGATGGACGGAGAGAGGGTGAAAGAGAGAAATCAGAGGAGGGCAGGTTGGGAAGAGTGGGTGGGGGGAAGAGAGGAAGCGGAGGAGGTGGGGGTGGAGCAGCTGCAGATGTGGACGAAAGTGTAGTGGAAGGGTCATTAGCAGGAGGCGTTGAAGGGGCATGGGAAAGGGGAGGGGAGGATGATGGTGAGGAGACTGGTGGCAAGGTGGAGGGAGAGAGGCCGAAGTACACCCAGTCACGGGGCGGGGGGTCGGACTGTTGGTGGAGAAAATAGGGACGGGTTTCGTCGAAGCAAACGTCCACACTGCACATCTCTTGGCCGGTTGTAGGGTCAAGGAAAAGATACCCAGGAGAGTGTGGCGCAAAGCCGAGAAAGACGCACGGAACAGCTTTAGGATCGATCTTGGACGTGTTTCGTTGAGAGCGTTGTCGTTTGTTGAGAAGGACATAAGCCGTGGAACCCCAAACACGAAGGTTGGAGACGTTGGGTTTGGACCCTGTCCATGCTTCGGCGGGAGTGCTGTTGGCAAGGCGAGAGGAGGGGTAGAAATTGTGCACGTGTGAAGCATAGAGGAGAGCGTACGTCCAGTAGTCGCCAGGGGTGGCTGCATGGGCAAGAAGGGTGCGGACGATGTTGAGAAGGGTCTGGTTACGACGTTCAGCCACTCCGTTTTGTTCAGGAGATTCTGGGACCGTCACTTGGTGATCAATGCCGCGGCTGGCGCAGTAATTTGCGAGATGATGGGACAGAAATTCACCGCCACGATTGGACCACAGACGACCGATGGAGCGGCCAAACCGGGCAGAAGCTTGGTTGGCCCAAGTAATGAAGACAGTGTGGGCGTCAGATTTGGAGCGGAGAGGGATGGCCACGCCAAACCGAGAGTGATCGTCGACAATCGTGAGAAAGAACGAGTGGTTCGTGCGGGACACGGGGTGAATAGGACCGACAAGATCAAGGTGGACAATGTCGAGAGGCCTAGGAGCACGAGAGGGCTTGGGAGGGTGAGGAGCCGCACGAAGTTTGCCTTGAATGCAAGCGGTACAAGGTGGTGCAGCCAGAGGTGGGAGAGGAGGAAGCTGCGGAAGTCCAGGGACCATGTTGTGAGAGGATAGTTTGTGCAAAGCGACGAAATTGGGGTGACAAAGACGATGATGATGGAGGATGAGAGGGTGGGAGAAATTGCGGCATGGACAAGCAATGGCGGTGGTTGTCGTGAGTGCATGTGAAGAAGGATGCAGGATGCGAGGCACACGGATGCGGTAGAGGTTGTTGTGAAGGTGAAAGGTGGCAAGGTGACGACCAGTTGAGGTTGAGAGATGGGCTTGAGTGCGAAACGCAGGAAAATGGACGTGCACCCGTTCTTGTTGTAGCTTGCGGACTGAGAGGATGTTGGTGCGAAGTGAAGGAAGGTGGAGGCCAGTGACCTGACCATGAATGGAGGCTGGAGAGGCAAGAGTTGCACGAGCGCGACATTCGACAACCATGTCCGTAGTGGCACCGGAAACAGGAACGGGGGACGGGAGAGAAGTGGTGCTGTCTGCATCCTTGAGAGAATGCGAGGTAGCTCCACAATCAAGGGTTTGCTCCGTGAAAGAGTCGGAAATCAAACCGGGGAAGGGAGAGGACGAGGAGTAGATGTCGAATCCAGTTTCATCGGCAGTGTACATTGTGGCAACACTTGTATCGGGAGGTATGAGAGTTGCGAGGGTATTCAAGCTAGGTGTAGATACAGGTGTCACACTACCACGTTCGAGTGCTCCGAAACGGCTCGCACGAGCCTTGCGCGCCTCAGCACGCCAGTTCGGTCTCTCAGCATAGGTCTTGCCGGGATGTTGGGCAAGGCACTGGTCTGTCTTGAAATGGTCGCAGGCAGCTTGAGGGTGGTTGCGTCCACCACAGACCTTGCCTGCATGGGGTCCTGAGAGGGGCTTGTACCGGCAGGGAGGGAACTTGTTGGGCCCTGTAGTAAGATGAACCTGAGGAGAGGACGAGGTCGGCAGTGCTGAGGAGGGAAGAGGAGCATGAAGCACAGCAGCTAGGGCTGCCGGCTGGTGCGTCTTCGTGTTGTAGTCTTGTTCAGCGGCTGCGAGCTTTGGAGTGATGTTGTTGACTGTCAGTTCTGCGACAGGAAGTTGAAGAAGCATTTGGCGGATCACCTCGAAGCGAGAAGGAAGGCCGTGGATGATGCCCGCACACACCACAGCTTCAGGAAGATCAATGCTCATTTCTTTGAGATCTGCAGCAATAGTGGTGCAAGCAGCAATGTAGCCACCTATGTCGGGAAAGGTGTCGAATGGGACATGGAAGAAAGAGACAATTTTGATGCCGCAAGAGGTTGAAGTGCAAGCATCAAAGCGCTCTTTGAGGTAGTCCCAAACTGCTTTGGCACTGTCACCGATTGCTCGAATGTCGTTGTGTATCGCAGAGTCGCAGGTTGCCAAGAGAGACATGAGAGCGTTGTCATTGGCAAACTCCCACTTCTCGTGGTCTGAGCTGTCCTTGGCAGGTTCGACGCCACTGCCCACACCTGTGATGATTTTGTGGAGCAAAATACCATCGATGCGGGTCGTTTTGAAGTATGTAGTTGTTGGTGCCGTCAGGTTTGGTGGTGAGCTTAGGGATGCCAACAAGGGCGCCGGTGACAGCTGCAACTGAGGCCATGTTGAAATGGAGGGCGGTGTTGAGGGAGATGTGAAGAACAGAGAGGAATCTGAGTTGGGTGGCAAGCAGAATACCACACAGGATGAAACGAGGAGAGGACTCCTTGTGATGGAGGCAAGGGTCAAGAAACCCTTGCCTTGATGAGGAAGGCAACGCAGAAGTTGCTAAGGCGGCCCTGAGATCAGTGTTTGTACTCTGGTACCATGTGTGAAAGAAGGTGGAACTTCTGAATGAGTGATTGATGAATGAGCCCAAGTGGGCTGATATACTCAGGACAGAGAGGGGACTGATCTGCCACCTAGGCACACTGCAACAATCTCTAATCTGCCACCTAGGCGGATTCTTGCAATCCATGTTGCTGACATGTTAGATTGCATATCTGACTGCAATCACAGTAAAACTGTGATCGTAGTCAGGGAGAGCTGAACTGGACGTCTCATAATTAAGTGGCCTAGTGAAGACCACTGGGCCACAGTCAGACAGGTTCACCCCTCAAGAGTTCGGTCAGGTGCCAAGCCACAGGAGTGCATTACAAAAGCAGGATTTTGCCCTGAAGTCGTCAGGCGATGGAAACCGGGGGTCGTTGATCCTTCGTCCACAGTCTCTTTGCCTACCACCGAAACTGCCCTCCTCTTTGAGGTGTTGTTGCTCTCGGCATCGCTGTGCTTTCCGTCTTTGGCCTGGAACTCTTTCAATTCGATGTCAATTCGTCTCCAACAAGTGGACCGATCCTTGGACTTGTGTCTGCTACCATCCTCAAGATGCATTGAATCTTTTGGCTGAGGTGTCTCTTGGATCTGTGGTGCAGGATACCAGTTTCCGTCTCATCCTTCTCGCATCGATGGTGTCAACTCTGCGAATGTGTTATTCTTTCTTGCTTGTTCGTCAACATCGCAGGAGTTTGTGCTGTCCTTTGTGCCGCCAGTTCTTTTGGAGAATGCGTTACCATACCCGATCGAAGCCACGGTGTGGGACGTTGAGGCCGGCACACGCCATACACGCTACCTCCCTATGGGTCAGTTTTTTGCTAGAGAGTGTGACTGAACTTTTTTGTACCATTCATCCTTGTTGTGCACAAGCGTCAAGGGTGTACGTGTGCACGTCTACACACATTCTTGTGCATGCAAGTGGGCATGCGTATGTGCGTGTGTACGTGTAAGCTCGTGTGGGCTTGGGCATGCACATGCTTGTGTGCTGGCCTGCATTCTTCGTAGTGCATGTGAGCTTGTCTGTGTGTGCATGGGTGCGCTAGTGCATGGATGTGCGCGAACATGGGTGTGTGTGCGTGTGTGTGTGTGTGTGTGTGTGTGTGTGTGTATGTGTGT
>SZWC01030839.1:835-15344 GCA_023375785.1 Penium margaritaceum | reverse complement strand
CACATAGGGATGGCAGGCCACATGTGCACATACTGCTAGCAGGCCACAGGTGCACATACTGCTGGCAGGACACATGTGCACATACTGCTGGCAGGCCACATGTGCACATACTGCTGGCATGCCACATGTGCACATAGGGATGGCAGGCCACATGTGCACAATACTGCTGGCAGGCCACATGTGCACGATACTGCTGGCAGGCCACATGTGCACAATACTGCTGGCAGGCCACATGTGCAAAATACTGCTGGCAGGCCACATGTGCACATAGGGATGGCAGGCCACATGTGCACAATACTGCTGGCAGGCCACATGTGCACAGTACTGCTGGCAGGCCACATGTGCACATACTGCTGGCATGCCACATGTGCACATAGGGATGGCAGGCCACATGTGCACAATATTGCTGGCAGGCCACATGTGCACAATACTGCTGGCAGGCCACATGTGCACAATACTGCTGGCAGGCCACATGTGCACAATACTGCTGGCAGGCCACATGTGCACATAGGGATGGCAGGCTACATGTGCACATCATGCTGACAGGCCACATATGGCAACCACTCAAAACGTCGTAGGCGCCGACACGCATTGGACATTGACGTTCTACATGGAGGATGTGCAGGCAGCAATGACTCTCTTGCCCCTCTGCATGGTGCCCCAGATGAACATTCTTGTGTGTGAGCTATTCCGCCGGAGGACCACTGGTTGGCCGTGTTGCATGGATTTGATTCGGCGAAGTGATAGGCGGTACTCCAGCTCCTGCTGGTCTTGGTGGCGTCGGTGGAGGAATCAGAGGACTGGGACCCACAAAAGCTGGTAAAATGGCACATGCAGCTACCATTTGGATGTTCGGGAGCAGGGCTCCTCGGTGCACAAGACCGGGCACCGCCTCGTATGCTTGCACAATCAGGATCCCTCCTCCATGCCCTTGCGACTGATTCGGCCCCTTCCTCCAGGTGGACAGAGAGTTGGAGTTCCTTTGCCCACTTTGGGAGAGGGTGGAGGAGCTGCCGTTGCCAGTTTTCATGTCCCTGCCCGCCATGTGGCAGAGCACCACAAGGGGGGCTCGTCAGCAGATGAGTCCCTGCTCCCTGTGATTCACAGGGAGCAGTGGGTTGGTGGCCTTGCATCACTGCGAATGCAATAGGGAGGCTTCAAATGCGTGTGATCGCAGCACTGGCTGCTGCTGTTGTGCACAGAGCAAGTGTTCTGCGACGGTGATGAGGGGGGCTTCACTCAAGCTGCAGGCAATCTCAATCCAGGTTGGAAATAAGGACTGACCTCGCGGCCGCAAACTTCTGTCGCCGTCCTCACTTTTTGGCTCGGCCTGCCCCTAGGGCACCCTGAGCAGCTCAGGAATTCACAGGTTGGACCTGGCGGTGGTGACGCAAAAGGAGTCCAAGCGAGAGGAAAAGCTAGCCTGTCCACAACGCCATTGGTGACAAGTTGGCAGAGGTCTAACCGCGCGTTAAGACTGGTTCGGGATTGCGCGCTTCGACCGCAGCCGGGGACCAGAATTGACCAATCCCGGTCGAAAGAAGGGCATGGATGTCAAGATCGCTTACGACGGTGGTTTGGTACGAGAACGCAGGTTGACAATATCTCAGCCAGTAGCAACGCCGTATTTTCCAGATATTGTTCATCGTGTTCGACGTCGCAAGTGTCTGTGCTCTAAATCTGTCAAAAAAAATCGAGGTTCCCTCCCAGGAATGCCGGGGGTCACCATCAAACTCGAAGTTACATGTAACCAGTTAACCTGACTTTGACGGCGTGTAATCACTGTCAAACCTGCTGCAGACAGAAACGATGCTGCTTCTGGATGTTGTACCCGTTTCTCGTTCCGCAGGTGTTAGAACGTCGAACCTCTCGGTTTGCACACCATGGGTTTGCAAGTCAGGACGCCTATCCCTGCACCACCGTACTGGGTCCCAACTTGGGTCGTGCGTGGATAGAGGAGAAACCGGTCCAGGATCAACTTCGGAATGCCCACAAACTAAGTCTTTTGACATACCCATCGGATGGCTTTCGTCGCAGGGCACTATCCAACGGTTTTCCGTTGACAAGCGGAAAGGTAATGGCTTCTATGTAAGGAGCTGTCGACGGAGCTCATCTAATACACTTTATGATTTTTTTCTCGTCACCCGAGTACCTCTCGTCGGTTGCCCTCTCGGCTGGCCTACCGGAAATGGTTTTTCCCGGCACTGCGTTGTGCGTCTGGGCCCTTGTGTGTGCTCTCCCTCACTGCACAGGCTTTGTGCCTCGACGGCTGCCAGTGCCAGCGAGGCAAGAATTTTCGACTTGTACAGCACATGCACGTAGCAACCTACTTGTTATGCATGCTTTTTGCACTTTCTGTTGCAGCAACGTCTCCAAAAATCCGCGTAAAGCGCGGAGATTTCCCATTTCTCGTGCATGAACTACACACATTTTCGACACTTCGTCAGGTGAGCCCCCCCCCCCCCCCCCGCCCCCCCCCCCCCCCTCCCCGCCCACCTTCCCGCCTCAGCTGTCCATTTCCGCCCCCCTATCGCACAACCATGTTGCACGGTCAGCGAAACTGACGTCACCTTTGTTTCCTTGTGCAGGCACTGACCATCCGACATGGCATACCAACCCTTTCTATCTGGGCACGTCCGGAGAGCATGCGCTGCAGTACTACGCATCCGAAGCGTTGATGACCCCTCCTCTCTCGCTCGCCGTGAACGTGCCTTCTGCTGGAGCTACTTTTACCCAGTGGATGGCGACAGCGTCCAGTGTCGCATATGCGACAAGGCGAGCGTCGAGCGGACGTTGAGCTCCAGCAACGGCAACACATCTGGGATGTGGGGCCACATCGCGGTGTACCATCGCCGTGAGGCCCAGCTCCTTCCATCGTCTGGTCATGGCACTCGCCGGCTCCTCCATCAAGTGAGCTACATCCCCATCGACGAGACTCGCCAGCTCCTCAGCCTTTTGCGTGGGATTTGGGACCCCTCCTACTTTTGCAGCTGTTTTTGGGAGGCTGTGGTGGAGAACGATCTCGCATCCAATGTCATCGAGTCAGACTGGCTGCAGGAGGCAGTTGAACACGCAAACCCAGCAGCCGAGTTGATGTCCGAGAAGACCATCGCGTGCGACATCACCAGCGCCTACCCGCGTTTTCGCGACGCTGCTCACGCACTGCTCCACAACATGCTCCGCGAGGTCCTTGAGCCATTCCAAGAGATGAGCGAGGATGTCAGTGGGGACACTTACCCCACTGTTGGCCTGCCTATCCCCTACTACAACAAACTCCTGGACCATGTGCAGTACCACGCCGCTCTGTGCAAGGAGGAGGCAGCTGCGTCCCGCGGAGGAGAAGATGACCTCATGGACGAGAACGAAGACCTGCTCCAAGTGCAAGCCGCCATGGCGCCGGTGCTGCGCGACGCATGCGCCTACATCGAGCGATGTTACGCGCACACGGGGGAGCTGCAGTACCTCGGCACCTACCTCGACCCTCGCTTCAACAGAAGGTACATTGAAGATACCTACAAAGGACAGGACGGTGACGTGCATCCGGACGACGTGATGCGCACCGTCATGGCGCTCCTGGAGCCGTGCAAAGCAGAGTTCATCGCTCGCCGCCGGGCTGCTCCCCGCGTCGATGACAATGTGACCGACGATGTCGACGATGACACCGTCGTTTCAGCAACGCCCACAGGTCAGCGTTCCAGTGTAGCAGAGGAGATGCTCGATTTGTTCCTTGATGATGGTGGTGCGGACTTGGTGCATCGCGGCATTGGCGGACCAGAGGAGCATGCACCGGAGGACAGTCCGCCTGCGTCTCCACGGGCTGCTGCTGAGGGCGGCCTCGACAACATCCGCGGCGTGAATGCCTCGGGCGCAGACAGACAGCCTCGCGCAGACAACGGGACTGAGCAGCCGGTCCGTGCATCCTCCAGGATCGCCCCAAGGAGGCAGGCAGCCGCCCCAGACAACGATGACACCCCGTGTGACTATGCACGCTTCGACGTGCTACCGTCGCCGGCGGGTACGGAGGAGATCAACGTCGTCCGCCGTGGTTTCCGCGGACGGCGGACTCGCCACCATGCTGAGGTCTTTGCGCAGCCCATCCCAGAGCAGCGCTTCTTGCAGGCAGAGGTGGACCAGTATTCATCCATGGATTGCCTGGCAGTGGGCACTACCATCCTTGCATTCTGGTCCGCGAACAGGGACACATTTCCCATCCATCACGCAGCCGCAATGGACATGCTTGCTGCACAGGCCACGTCCTCTAGCGGGCATTCTCACGTGCCCGCCACACATCCACAGATTTTCGCAGGCGCATGGCAGACATGACCATGCGCCGCCTTCAGTTGTTGAAGAGCTGGATTGCCTTGCCCGAGCTGCGTCACCTGCCTTCAAGCTAGGGTTTCAGTCTGTGCATGATGTTATGGCCAGGCCCGGACAAGAGGGGGGAGGGGGGGGGGGGGGGGGGGGGGGGGTGGGGGATGCTAGGGTTTCCAATCCATCCATGCTCTATGTCATGCTTCAATTCCTAAGAAACCCTATTTCCTTTGACCCTGTGCCCGACGTCTGATGCTCTCTCACAACGCACGTGCATGCGATTCAAACCAAATACGATTTGTTTCACAAACCAAGACCGGTTGGACCGTGGTGTAGAAAATGATGTTGCTGCAATTCTAAAGGTGGAATTTCATGCCTGGCTTCGTCACAGTTGACGCATCACAGTAAGCTCAAAGTGAAAACCAGTGAAAATTGGAAGAAATCACGTTTCAGCATAAATCAGTGGGCCGAGGATGTAAGTTTCCATGAAATTTACCATGAGGTCGGGATCAGCCAGTCTTGAGGCGCTTAAACGCGGCCGTAGTTGTAACTTTCGTGTCGCTGAAGCCGGGATTAGGAACAACAAACATGACTCCAGGATCCCGTTTGCCGCTCCTTACTCCCACCAAATGCACAACCTCCTCCCTCCTCCCCAGAGACCCTCCCTGACCGAGCTCTGCCCCACCTTGTCCATGTTTCCTCCCAAAACCCGCTCTGGCCCGCCCTACCCATGGCCTCTCTGCGCCCCAACTGCTTGGGGCCCAGCCCTGCCCTGCTTTGAACCGAATTCTGACCCACCTGTGGCCACACCCTGCACGGGTTCCGCACCGGCCGGGCCAGGCCCTCACAAGGCCTCCCTCCGGCAGCTGCCCCGCCCCATCCGCTGCCACCCCTGCCCACCTGTCTCCCCACCCCATCTGCTGCCCTACCCGCCATCCACCCGCCTTGCTCACCATCTTACCCTGCGTGCTGCCCCACCTTGCCGCCCTCCCCACCCCACGCAACCTGCTGCCCCGCCCCCGCCCGGTGCCCTCTCCCCCCACCCTTCCCCCTCTCNCCTTTCCCCATACACACCCTCGCCCCACCCAGTGCCCTGCACTGACCCATCCCGCCCCGCACCACCTGCCTTGCGGGCGTCCTGTGTTTCCGCCTCACATGCCCATCTTGTCTCAGTTCGTATGATCTCCTGTATCTGAAGCCACCTCAGCTCCTCCCGTCCTCACCACGGGCAATTGCCCTCGCACACTGCAATGCCCAAGGAATAGCGGACACAATGCTTCCAAGCAATTGCCCCCGCTCTTGGTGCCGAAAGTCTGTCCATTGCCTCAGCCCAAGCTTGTGAATCTACTTATGGCACGGGGAGGACTTACCGCTCGAGGGAGTGGGCTGAGAGAGAACGGTGCCCACGATTGTCAAGAAGAAGAGCACACCCACGGCTGCCGGCTCAAGTCTCTGAAGCCACCTCAGCTCCTGCCGTCCACACCACGACCGCCAGCGCGGCCATTTAGGCCGCTTTCGACCCATCATAATAGAAGAAACGGCTCCCCTGGGAGAGTGGTCAAGAAGGATGCCTGCTTAACATTGAGCGTCGCTGTCGATTGCACTTGCTGGCTGACGTCAGCCCCAATCCTGACCCCCGACGCACAGCAGTCTATACCGTTGCAGTACAGGAGGGGGTGGATTTTTACGACCTACTTTTGGGGGGAAAAAGAGAAGCAGTCTGTAACAACGGCCGTTGTTGGTGCTGTCTCTGCACCACTCTCAGAAGCACCACCCCCGGACCACTCTGGCACCCTCTACGCTCAGGCTTCTGAAATCGTCGCCCGGGTCTCAGATGGATCCTGAGGGTGGAGCTTTTCCCCAGCAGCGTGGGCATGTAACGGGAGCTGGGCACGAGCTTCTCCCACTCTCACTGCGATGAGCGCAGGCCACCCGTCCTTGACTTGGACGAGACGTTACGGACTGCAGATACTCGCAGCAGAAGCGGAGGTGAAGAACGGAACGTTGACTGGAACGGACCGATAAGGGCACTCCCCCATCCGTACGACGACCAACCATTTGTGCAGCGATGGACGATGCGACGACTGGTCACGAGACGAAACAAACGGAGTGCCCTTTTTTGGAAAGTCTGCCTGAAGGTCGAGTCAAGCCATGTGGACGCGCACGACCGTTCATGACAGGCGACTGCTTTCGATGAGCACAAACCGACACGCTGCCAGCGGCTACGAGAGACGAACACCACCCGGCAAACTGCTAGCCCAACATACTGGTCAAAGGCGTGCAACGGAAATTTGACTACGGCAACATTATAGGATAAATTGGCTAGGCAATCCTATTTTCTGCTCTGTCCTTATGCGAGGTTCAAGTTTTTCACCGGGTACGAGTTACAAAAGCGAAGTCCAGCCTCACACTTGCGAACCAGCTTATTGGCTGGGGACTGGTTGTAACCCCGCCCCCTCCCCGCCGGGTCCTTCTACGAGGTGATGGATCTCGTAGAGGTCACAAGAATTCAAGCCTGTCTCATCCCTAAGGGATTGGAAGCTCAAACCTGGTAAGGTTGTTCAAAGTTCTTAGCCCACTAAGACGGGCAAGTTGACAAACAGGCCATTTTAGCCTCTATACTTTCAAAAATTTCTCGTTGATATTCTATGGTTTGTTTTCAACGCACGAAGCAAGAATTTTGATGAAAATTTACCGCTTTCCATCTACTTTTCCTGTGAGACTAGGTGCTCTCTGGAGATTAGGCTTTAGTGTGTGGACAGCACAGTCGCAGCAAAAAGTTAGACTTGGAGATGTATGAAAACCAGAGCTCGAAAATACAAGTTAACTAGATAGAACTGAGTACAGGGTATCTATACTGTTCCGCAGGCTAGCCCAGGAATCAGTCTACTGCTTACTTAGCTTGCTACAACAAGTCCTAGGTGTGCTGCTTGCACCTGATCTCGGTGCCCTACTTGCACCTAGTGCCTTGTGCAAGAAGTTCTCGGCCGTCGATCGTCGAGATCGACGGTCATTCTTCTCTCTCGGCAAGCCGCCGCGTTGGTCTCGTATGGCTCTCGACAGTGGGTGCAGTCCCCCTGATGTACACGCCAGAGGAGAACTGCGACAATTGCACGATTGTAGTCATCGGTTTTACTGCCACCGTTGACCGCGTCCGTTGCCGGGGCTCCCGTCGAGGAGAACCCCTCGGCGGGTGGCGTCACCGATACGCCACTCGCCGAGGGCGCCAGCGCAACCCTCGAGTTCCGTGTTTTGAACGTCACGTGGGGAGTTTATGCAAAACAGCCCCCTAGCGCCAGCATGAACCCCACGCCGGCCCTCGCTCGCGCGCTCGCTCCCCCTCCTCCTTGTATCTGCAGTCGAGCGGAGGTGGGATTGACCGCGAGCAGGATTTCCAAAAAAACAAAAATAGGTCCACGTGCCCCCAAACGTTGGACATGGCCTAATGTATACCACAAAAAGAGGGGCACTTAGTTACATTCACCCCCCCCCGTCGTAGGCGCGACGTCCCGGCGTGCCTGAAATTCTCTTGGTGAACAGTATTGGTAAACCCGACATGGAAGTTAGCCTCTGGCTCCCAAGAGTTGTGCTCCGCCGAGTACCCCTTCCACTGCACCAAAACCTCACGTCGACATCCCATCCGACGGTCCGCCAGAATCTTCTCCACCTCAAACTCCTCACTTCCTTCAACCTAGACAATAGGATGTGGAGCTGTCCCGCGACCCTCGAAGAAGGTATTTGGGTCGCGATAGGAAGGAAGCAAGGAGATAAGGAACATCGGATGGATGGTGTACCGAGCTAGCAGCTCCAACTTGTATGATACAACCAACCACTTCTCAAGAATGCGCAACCGACCCACCCATTGCCGCTTCAGTTTGCCACTCCCAACTCCCATCACCTGTAGGTTAGCAGAGTTCAACATCACTTGATGGCCCACTTCGAACTCCTCCGCATAACGATGCTTATCAACCTGTTGCTTTTGCTGCTTCTCTGCCTTCAACAATCTTTGTCGCACCACGTCCCAAGTGGTGGCAAACCCTACAGCAATCTGCTACACAACCGGAAAAGATGTTTCCATAGTAAGAGTAGCTTTGCTCAGTGGCTGGTGGCCATAGAACACCTCAAACGATGACATTCCTGTTGATGCTGACACCGCTGAGTTGTAGGCAAACTATGCCACTCTGAGCCTCTCCTCCAAACCCTCTCCATCCGGTGGGACCATGCTACGCAGCAACTGCTCCAATGTCTGGTTTGTGTGCTCTATCTGCCCATCGCTCCGTGAGTAGTATGCCGTGGTCAGCTACACTCGCTTGCCCAGCTCCTCCATGAGATCTCTCTTGAATCGCGAAGTGAAGCGTGGATTGCGATCTGAGACCACCAACTACAGCACTCCATGTAGCTTGATGACATTATTGAGGAGGAGTTGAACTGTCCCCGTAGCTATGATACTCTCAGGACATGCGATGAAATGTGCTATCTTGGAAAACCAATCCACCACCACCAAAACCGTGTTGTTGCCTTGCTGTGCCATAGGCAACCAGCCAATGAAGTCAAGTGAGATGTCTGTCCATGGCCTCTCTTGTACGAGCAATGGTTGCAACTCCCTTGGTGGCTTGGTCCTGCGCGCCTTGATGCATTGGCACAATTCGGAGCTGCTCACAAACCTCTTACAATAAGTTTCCATCGATAACCACCAGTATTGGTGTGGTAAGGCCTTAAGCGTCTTGTCAAAGCCAAAGTGACCCGAGTAGTGGGTGTCATGCGCTTCCTCCAACAAGTGCTTCAATGGCGCATGGTTTGGCATGACAATTCTCTGCTCCTGCCCCCTTCGCGAAAACACTCCATCCCACGTGGCGTCTTTCAACGCACGACCCGTGAACTCACCCTCCACGCCATAGTCATGTTTGTACAGGCTATGCATGACTGGAAATCCCATTAGCACTGAGATGGCATTGAGGCTCAAGTCCGGCCTCCGCGATACAGGATCTGCCGGGTTCACTTTCCCAGGCTTGTACTGGATCTTGTAGTCAAAACTCCCTTCCAAGAACTCCATCGAGCGAGTCTGTCGGAGACTAAGGTTTGGCTGCGTCTTCAAGTACTTTTGGGCGTAATGATCCGTGAAGACCACCCAGCATTGCGACTCGAGGTAGCACCTCCAATTATTCAATGCATGGATCAACGCTAGCATCTCCTTCTCATGGATTGTGTAGTGAAACTCCACACCTTGCAACTTGCGCAAAGCGTACGCAATCAGTTGCAGCCCCTTTCCGTGATCCTTCATCAACACCGCCCCAATGGCATATTCCCTTGTGTTCATCGCCATGACGTAAACCTTGGATGAATTTGGATGCACCAGAACTGGAGCATCACACATTGCAGCCTTGAGCTCCCCAAACCTCTTCTACTCATGAACGCCACTTTCCCACTGGTGATCCTTCCTCAGTAGCTGAGTCAGCGGGGCACCCTTCTCTGCGTACCCACGGATGAATATCCGGTAGTAGTTGACAAATCCCAGGACCACCTTGGTGTCACACACGCAGTTTGGTGTCGGCCACTACTTCACTTCTTCCACCTTTTTTGGGTCCATGCGGAGACCCTTGCCACAGACAATGTACCCAAGGAACTCCACCTCCCTTTTATTGAACTTGCGCTTGCAGATCTTCGCAAATAGCTTCTCTTTTCGTAGAATGTCCAGCACCTGCCGAAGGTATTACTAATGCCCTTCCAGAGTTCGGTAGTAGATGAAAATGTTGTCGAGGAACACCACCATGAAGTGGTCCAAGTGGAGGTGGAAGATCCTGTTCATGAGGCTCATGAACATTGCAGGAGCATTGGTCGACCCAAACGACATCACAGGGTACTCAAAATGGTCGTATCGCACCCAAAATTTCGTCTTCTCCACATCCTGCTCCGTAATCCGGATCTGATGGTACCTTTAGCATAAGCCAATCTTGCTGAAGAACTGCGCTCCCCTCAGCTAGTCAAATCGCTCCTCGACCCATGGTCGCAATTGCTGATTCCTGATTGTTACGATTATTAGTGCATGATAGTCCACGCACATTCGCAGCTCCCCTGTCTTTTTCTTCACAAACAGGACCGGTCCAATGTAGGGTGTCACCGACTGCTTGATGAGTCCCTGCTCTGTCAGCTCCTCCAACTGCTTCTTTAGCTCACCCAGCTCGTTTTCGCTCACGCAATAAGCATCCCACACCATTGGAGTTGCTCCAGGAACCAACTCAAATATGTGGTCGATGGCTCGCTTTGGTGGTGAACCCATTTATAGCTCAACTAGAACAATGTCACTGTAGCTATCCAACACTCCCTTGATGCCTTCCAACAGCACTACTACTAGTGCTTTCTACTTCTTTTCCTCTTGTTGCTTTGTCTCCGCTGCCAAAACTTCCACCTCTTTAGCTGCTACCTTTTGCTGCACCCACACAAGATAAACTTGATCCCCCTTGCACTGACAACGCTTGAGCTACACGTAACTCAACTATGACACCTTCTGCCCACAATGGCAAAACGAATTGCAATTTGCATTTCTTCACTTTCACCTGGCTGCGCACCCAATCCACTACACGATTACACCGGTGTAGCTAGTCACGCCCCAAAATGGCGTCGTAGGTGTCCATCAGGCACGTGCAAAAGTATACCTTGCACGACAGCTTGCTTAAACGGTTCCTCAAGAGCTTCAATGGCAGTCCGCACTTTAGCTCCCCTTGCACCAACTTGGCCGTAGGTAGCTTCCCAAGTAGCCGTGCAAGCCCAAAATTCTTTGCAAGCTTGTCGCTAAAGAATGAATGTGACGTGCCGCAATCCGGCAATCTTCTATCTGTCCGCAAGTCTGCCGCCCCTCGCCATCCGAAGAACCAGGCGATAAAATTTTGGCTTTCAGGAGGATTCTCAGAACGCTCCCGCTTCCTTCACTCCGGAGCAATACACTCGGCAACTCCCTGGTTGTTTAAGGACTTTTGAGGGTAGTGTTTGCTGCTACAGATGAAGCTTCTCTAGCAGTTGGCCGTCCGCCACCCACTGCTGGTTGCCGTTTTCCTGCTGCTTCTTCTTGCAGTCCTTCTTGTGGTTCCAAGACTTCTCGCAAATCCAACTGTTCCCACCACGCGGCTTGCTTAGTTGTTGGCCTCCTTCCACTATGTCAATCTTCATGGGATCAGCTAGTTGGTGTTGTGCTTGACGCTATCATTCTCCTCTTTCTCAAAAAAACTCCCTCGAAGGTAGCATGGGACATCAACACACCTAGTAGTGGCTACAATTGCTTGGAACTCCGTTATGCCACTTAGTGCTAGTGTGCGCAAAATTTCTGCCTTGAAGCCATCATAGTATAACGCCTTGTCGATCTCCGAGCATAACGCCTAGAATCGGCGTGTGTACTCCTGCACCAAGTGGATCTGCTTAAGCTGCTTTTGCTTGTTGTGTGCAACCATGGAGGTATTCACAAGATGAAACTGATCTCTAATGGCTTGCTCAAACTACTCCCATGTCGTCAGCACGCGAGCTTTAGCTTGTCCTGCACCTAACTGCCATAGCACGACATGTTGTACAACTGTGTTCCCACCTCCACATCGAGTGGCCACCATGTTCAACTGCCTGCACCACTCCAATGCTGCTCCGCGTCGTAGTGTCACTACGAATGACACAGGCACAGCATTGTCCTCTAGAGGGTGACCCAGAGCCCCTAAGTAGCTGTTCATCGCGAACAACCAGGTCTTAACGCTCGCTCCCTTGAGAGATGGATTGAACGCTTTCGAAGCTTTTGGCTTTGGTCTCGGCAGACTCTTTGACTGGGCCGCCCCAACCTGTTAAGCACTAGTTCCGTCCCCTGGCCAGCAATCTTCTGGTTGAGCCGCTCGTTCTCCAAGTTGAGGGCTCCCAGCTACTCTACAATGTCTTGCAAGGCCAACTCCATGACTCTTGATGACGTTTAGCCACTAGAGTTCCATAAAAAAAATAGCAATTTAGCAGTCTAGGACAAAATATGAAGTCTTAGAAGTGCATGGGAGTCACCTGTTGTCTCCCGCGCGTGCACGGTAGGCCATGTGGATGCTCTGGAAATGTAAACAAGTTTTCTGCGGTTGTCTCGTGATTTTCTTTGAAGTCTCGTCTAGCAATCTCCCTCTCGATCAGTCTTGACGTTGTTGGCATAGTCCGTGCCTTTGCTCCCTGAGTTTGTCGAGCTCCAACACTGCTTCCGCCCAACGCGTGGTTTTGGCAGTGATACCAGATGTGAGAGTGGATGCTCTCTGGAGATGAGGCTTTAGTGTGTGGAGAGCAAAATCGCAGTGGAAAGTTAAACTTGGAGATGTTTGGAAGCTAGAGCTGGAAAATATAGGTTTATTAGATTGAACTTAATATAGTGTATTTATACTATTTGGCTGGCTAGCCCAGGCCTCACTCTACTGCTTACCTAGCTTGCTACAATAAGCTAATTGCACCTGTACTAAGTGTCTTACCTGCACCTGAACTCGGTGCCCTACTTGCACCTAGTGCCTTGTGCAAGAAGTTCCCGGCTGTCCATCGTTGAGATCGACGGTCATTCTTTTCTCTCGACGAGCCATCGCATTGGTCTCGTATGGCTCCTGGCGATGGGTGTGGTCGCCCTGTTGTACACGCCACCAAAGGACTGTGACCGTCGCACGGTCGCAATCAACGGTGTTATTCCCGCCGTTGATCGCGTTTGTTGCTGGAGCTCCCGTCGGGGAGAAACCCTTGGCGGGTGGAGTCACCGGTACGCCACTCGCCAAGGGCACCAGCGCAACCCTCGGGATGCGTGTTTGGAATGCCTCATGGGGAGTTTGTGTGAAACAGCCCCCTGGCGCCAGCGTGAATCCCACGTTGGCACTGGCTTGCATGCTCGCTCCCCCTCCTCTTTGTTGTATTTGCGGTCGAGCGGAGGTGAGATTGACCGCGAGCAAGAATTAAAATAAACGGAAAAAGGTCCACGTGCCCCAAAAATTTGGACGTGTCCCAATTCATGCCCTAAAAAGAGGGGCACTTTGGTACATTTTCAGTGGCAATGTGCCACTAAAAACGTCGATGGAACATTGCCATGACAACTACCATGCTTGGGGTATGAGGTCAAATTTTCTTGTTGAACAAAAAGATTTCCTCTATAAATATTGCCATTATGGTAGCCAATCAGGTTAAACATTAACGTTGCATTCAAGCTTGGCACTCACACGATCTACCTGAAGATGAATGCAATGGTTCGCCGATATGTACACATTTCTACAAAACATTTGCTAGTAGGCACTTCCCATGCCATGAAGAGTACATCATCGCCTTGCATGGTGGCCATAGGTGAATTCATTCCCTCTGAAAGATTTGACAAACATAACAAGTATAACATCATCTTCCTAGTTTGCAAGCCGATACTCAAACACAAGCAATGTCCTAAATTTATATCAATGATCAGACAAATTTTGTCACTTTAGTTATTTGAAAAACATCTAGGAATACCGAATTCATCCATGAATATTGATATAACTTCTGTTTTGGAAGTCATTATGGATTTATCCACGTACAAGTACGTAGATAAAGATGTAGATACACACATAGATATAAATACATAAATATATCAAGACAAGCATATAGATATTGAAAAACATAAAAAACAGATATACATATATAAAAATACAAACATAGACAAACGTGAATATATATAGATATAGATAAAGATATATACATATATATATGATAAAGACATAGATAAAGATATAAATAGAGATATACATATATAAATAGAAACAAATATAAACTGAGATATAGATATATAGATATATACTTACATAAGGATATACATACAGATATAGAGACAGAACTAGATATAGATTTTGATATAGATACAGATAGAGATGTAAACATAGACATAGATGTAGACATAGATACAGATATAAATATAAAAATAGACATAGATGTAAACATATATAAAATTACAGATATAGATATAGATGTTGATATAGATATCGATAAAGATATAGATATAGATAAAGATATAGATATACATATGGATATAGAAAAAAATATAGATGTAGATATAGATACAGATATAATTATAGATATAGAAATAGATATCTTCGTATATGTAGATATAGATATAGATATAGATATAGATAAAGATATAGATATAGATATAGATATAGATATAGGTATAGATATAGATATAGATATAGATATAGATATA
>SZWC01030837.1:7081-18973 GCA_023375785.1 Penium margaritaceum | reverse complement strand
GCTTGCTCCAGTTGTCTTGGGCTTGCTCCAGTTGTCTTGGCCTTGCTACAGTTATATCAGGCTTGCTCCAGTTGTCCTGGGCTTGCTCGATTTGTCTTGGGCTTGCTCTAGTTGTCTGGGGTTTTCTCAATTTTTCTTGGCATTGCTCCAGTTGTCTTGGAATTTCTTCTGCTGTCTTGGCCTTGTCCACTTGTCTTGGCCTTGCTCCAATTGTCTTTGCCTTGCTTCAGTTGTATTGGCCTTCCTCCTGTTGTATTTGGCCTGTTCCTGTTGTCTTGGGCTTGCTCCAGTTGTCTTGGCCTTGCTCCAGTTGTCTTGGCCCTGCTCTAGTTGTCTTTGTACTGCTCCATTAGTCTTTGGCTTGCTCCAGTTTTCTTGGGCTTGCTCCATTTTTCTTGGACTTGCTCCAGTTGTCTTGGCCTTGCTCTAGGTGTCATGGATTTTCTTCAGATGTCTTGGGCTTGCTCCAATTTTCTTTGCCTTGCTCTAGTCGTCTTGTACTTGCTTCAGTTGTCGTAGGCTTGCTCCAGTTGTCGTAGGCTTGCTCTAGTTTTCCTGGTCTTGCTCCAGTTTTCTTCTCTTTGCTCCAGGTGTTTTCGGCTTCCTCCAAGTGTCTCGGGCTTGCTCCAGTTGTCTTGACCTTGCTCCAGGTTTTTTAAAGCTTGCCCCAGTTTTTTTGGCTTGCTGCAGTTGTCTTGGGCTAGCTCCAGGTTTCTTGGACTTTCTCTGGTTGTCTTAGGCTTGCTCCAGTTGTCTTGGGATTTCCGAGTTGTCGGGTCGATCCATTTGCCTTTGGCTTGCTCTAGTAGTCTTGGCCTTACTCCAATAGTCTTGGGCTTTCTCCATCTGTCTTGGCCTTGCCGTAGTTGTCTTGGGCTTGCTCCAGTTGTCTTGGGCTTGTGTCAGTTGTCTTGGGCTTGCTCCAGTTCTCTTAGCCTTGCTCCAGATGTCTTGGCCTTGCTCCAGTTGTCTGAGGCTTGGTCTTGTTGTCTAAGGCTTGCTTAAGTTGTCTTGGACTTACTCCAGTTGTCTTGGGCTTGCTCCTGTTGTCTTGGCGTTGCTTCAGTTGTTTCAGGCTTGCTCGAGTTGTCTAGGGCTTGCTTAAATTGTCTTGGATTTGCTCCTGATACCTTCGGCTTTCTCTAGTTGTCTTTGGGTTGCTCCACTTGTCCTAGACTTGCTCCAGCTGTCTCGGACTTGCTCCAATTGTCTGGGGCATGCTCAATGTTTCTTGGGCTTGCTCCAGTTCTCCTGGCCTTCCTCCAGTTGTCTTTGTCATGCACCAGTTGTCTTTGGCTTGCCCCAGTTGTCTTGGGCTTGCTCTAGCTGTCTTGGGCTTGCTCTAGCTTTCTTGGCCTTGCCAGAGGAGTTTCGAGCTTGCTCCAGGTGTCTTGAGCTTGCTCAATTTGTCTTTGCCTTGCTCCAGTTTTCTTGGCCTTGCTTCCGTTGTCTTGGGGTTTCTCCTGTTGTCTTGAGCTTGCTCCAGTTTTCTTGGCCTTGTTCCAGTTGTCTTAGGCTTGCTCCAGTTCTCTTGGGCTTGCCCCAGTTGTCTTGGGCTTGCTCAAGTTGTCTTGGGCTTGCTCCAGTTGTATTGGCCTTGCTCCAGTTGACTTGGCCTTGCTCCAGTTGACTTGGCCTTGCTCCAGTTGACTTGGCCTTGCTCCAGTTGACTTGGCCTTGCTCCAGTTGACTTGGCCTTGCTCCAGTTGACTTGGCCTTGCTCCAGTTGACTTGGCCTTGCTCCAGTTGACTTGGCCTTGCTCCAGTTGACTTGGCCTTGCTCCAGTTGACTTGGCCTTGCTCCAGTTGACTTGGCCTTGCTCCAGTTGACTTGGCCTTGCTCCAGTTGACTTGGCCTTGCTCCAGTTGACTTGGCCTTGCTCCAGTTGACTTGGCCTTGCTCCAGTTGACTTGGCCTTGCTCCAGTTGACTTGGCCTTGCTCCAGTTGACTTGGCCTTGCTCCAGTTGACTTGGCCTTGCTCCAGTTGACTTGGCCTTGCTCCAGTTGACTTGGCCTTGCTCCAGTTGACTTGGCCTTGCTCCAGTTGACTTGGCCTTGCTCCAGTTGACTTGGCCTTGCTCCAGTTGACTTGGCCTTGCTCCAGTTGACTTGGCCTTGCTCCAGTTGACTTGGCCTTGCTCCAGTTGACTTGGCCTTGCTCCAGTTGACTTGGCCTTGCTCCAGTTGACTTGGCCTTGCTCCAGTTGACTTGGCCTTGCTCCAGTTGACTTGGCCTTGCTCCAGTTGACTTGGCCTTGCTCCAGTTGACTTGGCCTTGCTCCAGTTGACTTGGCCTTGCTCCAGTTGACTTGGCCTTGCTCCAGTTGACTTGGCCTTGCTCCAGTTGACTTGGCCTTGCTCCAGTTGACTTGGCCTTGCTCCAGTTGACTTGGCCTTGCTCCAGTTGACTTGGCCTTGCTCCAGTTGACTTGGCCTTGCTCCAGTTGACTTGGCCTTGCTCCAGTTGACTTGGCCTTGCTCCAGTTGACTTGGCCTTGCTCCAGTTGACTTGGCCTTGCTCCAGTTGACTTGGCCTTGCTCCAGTTGACTTGGCCTTGCTCCAGTTGACTTGGCCTTGCTCCAGTTGTCTTCCCATTGCTCCAGTAGTCTTGGGCTTGCTCCATCTGTCTTGGCCTTGCCATAGTTGTCTTGCCCTTGCTCCAGTCGTCTTGGCCTTGCTCCAGTTGTCTTTGACTTTGCTCCTGTAGTCTTTGGTTCCCTCGAGTTGTCTTGGGCTTGGTCCAATTATCTTGGACTTGCTCCTGTTGTCTTGGGATTACTCCAATGTTATTTGCGTTGCTCCAATTGTCTTGGGCTTGCTCCAGTTGTCTTGAGCTTGCTCCAGTTGTTTTGGCCTTGCTCTAGTTGTCTTGAACCTCCTCCAGTTCTCTTGGGCTTGGTCCACTTGTCTTGGGCTTGCTCCAGTTGTCTTGAGCTTGCTCCAGTTGTTTTGGCCTTGCTCTAGTTGTCTTGAACCTCCTCCAGTTCTCTTGGGCTTGGTCCACTTGTCTTGGGCTTGCTCCTGTTTTATTGGGCTTGCTCCAGATGTCTTCGGCTTGATCCAATGTCTTGGGCTTTCTCCAGTGGTCTTGGCCTTGCTTTGTATCAGGCTTGCTCTCCAGTGGTCTTGGGCTCCAGTTGTATCAGGCTTGCTCTCCAGTGGTCTTGGGCTCCAGTTGTATCAGGCTTGCTCTTGTTATCTTGGGCTTTCTCCAGGTGTCTTGGCCGTGCTCCAATTATCTTTGGCTTGCTGCAGTTCTCTTTGGCTTGCTCCAGTTGTCTCCCCCTTGCTCCAGCTGTCCTAAACGTGCTCCATTTGTTTAGGGTTTGCTCCAGTTGTCTTGGGATTGCTCTAGTTGTCTTGGGCTTGCTCCAGTTTTTTTGGCCTTGCTCCAATAATCTTGGCCTTGCTCCACGTGTTTTGGGATTGCTCCAGGTGTCTTGGGCTTGCTCAAGTTCCCTTGGGCTTGCTCCAGTTTTCTTGGGCTTGCTCCAGTTGTCTTGGGCTTGNTCACCCCACAAATTGTTCATTTCATATATTTATCATTTTATATATTCTTCATTTGCTACATTTTCCATTCTAACTATTTCTCACTTTATACATTTTTCATTGTGCATACTTGTCCTTTTATATATTTTTCATTTCTTATATCTGTCATTTCGTAAATCTGATATGTGACATATCTTCAATTTTGTATATTTGTCATTTAATAAATGTATCATTTTATATAATTTTCTTTTGCATACTTGTAATTTTACATATGTTTATTTTCCAAATTTTTCACTTTATAAATTGGTCATGTTACATAATTGTGATCTTTCATTTATTTCATTGAATTTATTCTTCATTTTACATTGATGTCATTCTGCATATCTGTCATTCAACATATCTGTTTTTCTGTATATTTGTAGTCTTAGGTATTTTTCGTTTGAAACATATTTGTCATGTTNCATGTTTGGCATTTCATAGATTTGTAATTGTAAATACTTTCCAGTTTTTATGTTTGTCATTATACATCTTTGTCATTCAAAATATTTGTCATATTGTATATTCATCATTTATATGTTTTTCGTTTTACATATTTGTCACCATACATGTTTTGCATCTTATATTTTCGTCAATTTAAATTATTTTCATTTAACATATTAGTCACTTTATATGTTTTGATTTCAGAAATTTGGTAACTTTAAATATTTGAATCTTTACATGTTTTGCACTTTATAAACTTTTCATTTGAAATATGTTTCATTAGAAATATCTGTCACTTCTTATAGTTGTCATTTCATATATAAGTCGATTAACATATTTGTAATTTTACATATTAGTCAGCTTACATATTTGTTATTTTATATATGTTTCATTCTACATTCTCTTCATGTCACATCTTTGTTATTTTATATATTTGCCATTTTACATATTTTGTCAATTTAAATGTTTGTCAGTTTACATATTTTTCACCGTTTATATTTGTTATTTTACATATTTTTTATTTTATGTATTTGTCATTTTACCTATTTGTCATTTGTTATACCTGTAATTTTATATATTTGTAATTTTATATATATTTCATGTTGTATATCTGTCATTTTTTGTTTTTGTCCTTCCATATATTTGTCTTTTCGTTTATTTTGAATTTGATATATTCTTTATCTTACATATTTTTCATTTGATATATTTATCATTTCAAATATTTATCACTGTATACATTTGACATGTTATACATTTGTCATTTTACATATTTTTCACCTTATATATTTGTTATTTTACATATTGTTTATTTTTTGTATTTGTCATTTGACTTTTTTGATCTTTGGTATACCTGTCATTTTATATATTTGTAATTTTATATATATTTCATGTTGTTTATCTGTCATTTTTTATTTTTGTCCTTCCATATATTTGTCTTTTCGTTTATTTTGTATTTGATATATTCTTTATCTTACATATTTTTCATTTGATATATGTATCATTTCAAGTATTTATCACTGTATACATTTGACATGTTATACATTTGTCATTTTACATATTTTTCACCTTATATATTTGTTATTTTACATATTGTTTATTTTTTGTATTTGTCATTTGACTTTTTTGATCTTTGGTATACCTGTCATTTTATATATTTGTAATTTTATATATATTTCATGTTGTTTATCTGTCATTTTTTATTTTTGTCCTTCCATATATTTGTCTTTTCGTTTATTTTGTATTTGATATATTCTTTATCTTACATATTTTTCATTTGATATATGTATCATTTCAAGTATTTATCACTGTATACATTTGACATGTTATACATTTGTCATTTTACATATTTTTCACCTTATATATTTGTTATTTTACATATTGTTTATTTTTTGTATTTGTCATTTGACTTTTTTGATCTTTGGTATACCTGTCATTTTATATATTTGTAATTTTATATATATTTCATGTTGTTTATCTGTCATTTTTTATTTTTGTCCTTCCATATATTTGTCTTTTCGTTTATTTTGTATTTGATATATTCTTTATCTTACATATTTTTCATTTGATATATGTATCATTTCAAGTATTTATCACTGTATACATTTGACATGTTATACATTTGTCATTTTACATATTTTTCACCTTATATATTTGTTATTTTACATATTGTTTATTTTTTGTATTTGTCATTTGACTTTTTTGATCTTTGGTATACCTGTCATTTTATATATTTGTAATTTTATATATATTTCATGTTGTTTATCTGTCATTTTTTATTTTTGTCCTTCCATATATTTGTCTTTTCGTTTATTTTGTATTTGATATATTCTTTATCTTACATATTTTTCATTTGATATATGTATCATTTCAAGTATTTATCACTGTATACATTTGACATGTTATACATTTGTCATTTTACATATTTTTCACCTTATATATTTGTTATTTTACATATTGTTTATTTTTTGTATTTGTCATTTGACTTTTTTGATCTTTGGTATACCTGTCATTTTATATATTTGTAATTTTATATATATTTCATGTTGTTTATCTGTCATTTTTTATTTTTGTCCTTCCATATATTTGTCTTTTCGTTTATTTTGTATTTGATATATTCTTTATCTTACATATTTTTCATTTGATATATGTATCATTTCAAGTATTTATCACTGTATACATTTGACATGTTATACATTTGTCATTTTACATATTTTTCACCTTATATATTTGTTATTTTACATATTGTTTATTTTTTGTATTTGTCATTTGACTTTTTTGATCTTTGGTATACCTGTCATTTTATATATTTGTAATTTTATATATATTTCATGTTGTTTATCTGTCATTTTTTATTTTTGTCCTTCCATATATTTGTCTTTTCGTTTATTTTGTATTTGATATATTCTTTATCTTACATATTTTTCATTTGATATATGTATCATTTCAAGTATTTATCACTGTATACATTTGACATGTTATACATTTGTCATTTTACATATTTTTCACCTTATATATTTGTTATTTTACATATTGTTTATTTTTTGTATTTGTCATTTGACTTTTTTGATCTTTGGTATACCTGTCATTTTATATATTTGTAATTTTATATATATTTCATGTTGTTTATCTGTCATTTTTTATTTTTGTCCTTCCATATATTTGTCTTTTCGTTTATTTTGTATTTGATATATTCTTTATCTTACATATTTTTCATTTGATATATGTATCATTTCAAGTATTTATCACTGTATACATTTGACATGTTATACATTTGTCATTTTACATATTTTTCACCTTATATATTTGTTATTTTACATATTGTTTATTTTTTGTATTTGTCATTTGACTTTTTTGATCTTTGGTATACCTGTCATTTTATATATTTGTAATTTTATATATATTTCATGTTGTTTATCTGTCATTTTTTATTTTTGTCCTTCCATATATTTGTCTTTTCGTTTATTTTGTATTTGATATATTCTTTATCTTACATATTTTTCATTTGATATATGTATCATTTCAAGTATTTATCACTGTATACATTTGACATGTTATACATTTGTCATTTTACATATTTTTCACCTTATATATTTGTTATTTTACATATTGTTTATTTTTTGTATTTGTCATTTGACTTTTTTGATCTTTGGTATACCTGTCATTTTATATATTTGTAATTTTATATATATTTCATGTTGTTTATCTGTCATTTTTTATTTTTGTCCTTCCATATATTTGTCTTTTCGTTTATTTTGTATTTGATATATTCTTTATCTTACATATTTTTCATTTGATATATGTATCATTTCAAGTATTTATCACTGTATACATTTGACATGTTATACATTTGTCATTTTACATATTTTTCACCTTATATATTTGTTATTTTACATATTGTTTATTTTTTGTATTTGTCATTTGACTTTTTTGATCTTTGGTATACCTGTCATTTTATATATTTGTAATTTTATATATATTTCATGTTGTTTATCTGTCATTTTTTATTTTTGTCCTTCCATATATTTGTCTTTTCGTTTATTTTGTATTTGATATATTCTTTATCTTACATATTTTTCATTTGATATATGTATCATTTCAAGTATTTATCACTGTATACATTTGACATGTTATACATTTGTCATTTTACATATTTTTCACCTTATATATTTGTTATTTTACATATTGTTTATTTTTTGTATTTGTCATTTGACTTTTTTGATCTTTGGTATACCTGTCATTTTATATATTTGTAATTTTATATATATTTCATGTTGTTTATCTGTCATTTTTTATTTTTGTCCTTCCATATATTTGTCTTTTCGTTTATTTTGTATTTGATATATTCTTTATCTTACATATTTTTCATTTGATATATGTATCATTTCAAGTATTTATCACTGTATACATTTGACATGTTATACATTTGTCATTTTACATATTTTTCACCTTATATATTTGTTATTTTACATATTGTTTATTTTTTGTATTTGTCATTTGACTTTTTTGATCTTTGGTATACCTGTCATTTTATATATTTGTAATTTTATATATATTTCATGTTGTTTATCTGTCATTTTTTATTTTTGTCCTTCCATATATTTGTCTTTTCGTTTATTTTGTATTTGATATATTCTTTATCTTACATATTTTTCATTTGGTATATTTATCATTTCAAATTTGTCTGTTTACTTAGCTGTCATTTTGTACACTTGTCATTTTATGTATTATTCATTTTATATATTTTTCATTTTACATATTTATCATTTTACATATTTGTCATTTTACATGTGTCTGTTTACATAGCTGTCATTTTGTATACTTGTCATTTTATATATTTGTCATTGGATTTATTTGTCATTTCATATTGTATACGTGTTTCAGTTGTCTTTGGCTTGCTCTAGTTTTCCTAGCCTTGCTCCAGCTGTCTTGGCCTTGCTCAAGTTGTCTTGGGCTTGCTACAGCTGTCTTGGCATTGCTCCAGTTGTCTAGGCCTTGCTCCAGTTGTCTAGGTCTTGCTCCAGTTGTCTTGGCCTTGCTCCAGTTGTCTTGGGCCTACGCCAGTTGTCTTGGGCTTGCTCCACTTGTCTTGGCCTTGCTCCACTTGTCTTGGCCTTGCTCCAGCTGTCTTTGGCCTGCTCCAGTTGTCTTGAGCTTGCTCAAGTTGTCTTAGTCTTGTTCCAGTTTCCTTGGCCTTGCTCCAGTTGTCTTGGCCTTTCTCCAATTTTATTGGGCTTGCTCCAGTTTTCCTAGCCTTGCTCCAGCTGTCTTGGCCTTGCTCAAGTTGTCTTGGGCTTGCTACAGCTGTCTTGGCATTGCTCCAGTTGTCTAGGCCTTGCTCCAGTTGTCTTGGCCTTGCTCCAGTTGTCTTGGGCCTACGCCAGTTGTCTTGGGCTTGCTCCACTTGTCCTGGCCTTGCTCCACTTGTCTTGGCCCTGCTCCAGCTGTCTTTGGCCTGCTCCAGTTGTCTTGAGCTTGCTCAAGTTGTCTTAGTCTTGTTCCAGTTTCCTTGGCCTTGCTCCAGTTGTCTTGGCCTTTCTCCAATTTTATTGGGCTTGCTCCAGTTTTATTGGGCTTGCTCCAGTTGTCTTGGCCTTCCCCTAGTTTTTGTGGACTTGCTTCAGTTTTCTTGGGCTTGCTCCAGTTTTCTCGGCTTGCTCCAGTTGTCTTGGTCTTGCTCCAGTTGTTGTGGCCTTGCTCCAGTTCTGTTCGGTTTGGTCCATGTTTCTTGGGCATGCTGCAGTTGTTTTTGCCTTGGTCCAGTTTTATTGGGCTTGCTCTAGTTGTCTTGGGATTGCTCCAGTTGTCTTGGGCTTGCTCCAGGTCTCTTGGTCTAGTTCCAGTTGTCTTAGGCTTGGTCCAGTTGTATTGGGCTTGCACCAGTTGTCTTTGGCTTGCTCCAGTTGTCTTGGGCTTGCGTCAGTTGTATTGGGTTTGCTCCAGTTGTCTTGGGCTTGCTCCAGTTGTCTTGGGCTTGCCCCAGTTTTCTTGGGCTTGCTTTAGTTGTCTTGATCTTGCTCCAGTTGTCTTCCCATTGCTCCAGTAGTCTTGAGCTTGCTCCATCTGTCTTGGCCTTGCCATAGTCGTCTTGCCCTTGCTCCAGTCGTCTTGGCCTTGCTCCAGGTGTCTTGGACCTTGCTCCAGTAGTCTTTAGCTCGCTCGAGTTGTCTTGGGTTTGGTCCAATTATCTTGGACTTGCTCCTGTTGTCTTGGGATAAATCCAATTGTATTTGCGTTGCTGGAATTGTCTTGGGCTTGCTTCAGTTGTCTTGGGCTTGCTCCAGTTCGTTTGGCCTTGCTCCAGTTGTCTTGGCATTCTTCCAGCTTTCCTGGGCTTACTCCACTTCTCTTGGGCCTGCTCCAATTGTCTTGGCCTTGCTCCATTTGTATCAGGCTTGCTCAAGTTATCTTGGGCTTGCTCTAGTGCTCTTGGGTTTCCTCAATTTGTCTTGGCCTTGCTCCCGTTTTCTTGGGCTTGCAAGAGCTGCCTAGGCCTTGCTCCAGTTGTATTAGCCTTGCTTTAGTTGTCTTGGGCTTGCCCCAGTTGTCTTGGCCTTGCTCCAGTTGTCTTGGGCTTGCTCCAGTTGTCTTGGGCTTGCTCTAGTTGTCTTGGGCTTGCTCCAGTTGTCTTGGGCTTGCTCTAGTTGTCTTGGGCTTGCTCCAGTTGTCTTGGGCTTGCTCTAGTTGTCTTGGGCTTGCTCCAGTTGTCTTGGGCTTGCTCTAGTTGTCTTGGGCTTGCTCCAGTTGTCTTGGGCTTGCTCTAGTTGTCTTGGGCTTGCTCCAGTTGTCTTGGGCTTGCTCTAGTTGTCTTGGGCTTGCTCCAGTTGTCTTGGGCTTGCTCTAGTTGTCTTGGGCTTGCTCCAGTTGTCTTGGGCTTGCTCTAGTTGTCTTGGGCTTGCTCCAGTTGTCTTGGGCTTGCTCTAGTTGTCTTGGGCTTGCTCCAGTTGTCTTGGGCTTGCTCTAGTTGTCTTGGGCTTGCTCCAGTTGTCTTGGGCTTGCTCTAGTTGTCTTGGGCTTGCTCCAGTTGTCTTGGGCTTGCTCTAGTTGTCTTGGGCTTGCTCCAGTTGTCTTGGGCTTGCTCTAGTTGTCTTGGGCTTGCTCCAGTTGTCTTGGGCTTGCTCTAGTTGTCTTGGGCTTGCTCCAGTTGTCTTGGGCTTGCTCTAGTTGTCTTGGGCTTGCTCCAGTTGTCTTGGGCTTGCTCTAGTTGTCTTGGGCTTGCTCCAGTTGTCTTGGGCTTGCTCTAGTTGTCTTGGGCTTGCTCCAGTTGTCTTGGGCTTGCTCTAGTTGTCTTGGGCTTGCTCCAGTTGTCTTGGGCTTGCTCTAGTTGTCTTGGGCTTGCTCCAGTTGTCTTGGGCTTGCTCTAGTTGTCTTGGGCTTGCTCCAGTTGTCTTGGGCTTGCTCTAGTTGTCTTGGGCTTGCTCCAGTTGTCTTGGGCTTGCTCTAGTTGTCTTGGGCTTGCTCCAGTTGTCTTGGGCTTGCTCTAGTTGTCTTGGGCTTGCTCCAGTTGTCTTGGGCTTGCTCTAGTTGTCTTGGGCTTGCTCCAGTTGTCTTGGGCTTGCTCTAGTTGTCTTGGGCTTGCTCCAGTTGTCTTGGGCTTGCTCTAGTTGTCTTGGGCTTGCTCCAGTTGTCTTGGGCTTGCTCTAGTTGTCTTGGGCTTGCTCCAGTTGTCTTGGCCTTGCTCCAGTTGTCTTGGGCTTGCTCCAGTTGTGTTGGCTTTGCTCCAGTTGTCTTCGGCTTGCTCCAGTTGTCTTGGGCTTGCCCCAGTTGTCTTGCGCTTGCGCTAATTGTCTTAGGCTTCCTCGAGTTCTCTTGGCCCTGCTCCTGTGGTCTTGGGCTGTCTCCAGCTGTCTTGGGCTTGGTCCCGTCCTCTTGGCCTTGCTCTTGTTGCCTTTGCCTTCCTCCAGTTGTCTTCGCCTTGCTCCAGATGTCCTAGGCCTCCTCTAGTTGTCTTGAGCTAACTCCTGTTGTCTTGGGCTTGCTCCAGTATTCTTGGCCTTGCTCGAGTTGTCTTGGCCTTGCTCCAGTTGAATTGGGCTTGCTCAAGTTGTCTTGGGCTTGCTCCAGTTGCCTTGTCCTTGCTCCAGTTGTCTTGGACCTGCTCCAGTTGTCTTGGGCTTGCTTCAGTTAGTTTGGGCTTGCTCAAGTTGCCTCGTCCTTGCTCCAGTTGTCTTGGCCCTACTACAGGTGGTTTGGGCTTTGCTCCAGGTGTCGTTGGCTTGCTCCAGTTGTCTCGGTCTTGCTTCAGTTTTCTTGGGCTTGGTCTAGTTTTCTTGGCCTTGCTCCAGTTGTCTTGGGCTTGCTCCAGTTGTCTTGAGCTTGCTCCAATTGTCTTGGGCTTGCTTCAGTTGTCTTGGGCTTGCTCCAGTTGTATTGGCCTTTCTCCAGTTGTCTTGGAATTGCTCCAGTTGTCGTGTGCTTGCTCCA